>JAIUZE010015561.1:0-29690 GCA_022085475.1 Heliosperma pusillum
ATTGGTTTTTCAACCTTTTATGGAAATTCCTTGAACTTGTCCAAAGGACTCACTATGTAGGCTTCATTAAGTAGACATAACCTATTACTCAAATCGGCCGTGAAAGTGATAAAATACCTATAGCCATCTCTAGCGTTGATTGACATAGGTCCACACACATCAGTATGTATGAGTCCTTATAGGTCAGCAGCGCGCATTCCAACACCTTTGAAGGAAATTCGAGTCATTTTGCTTATGAGACATGTTTCACACGTGCCAAAAGATTCATAGTCAAATGGGGAGATAGTCCCATTATCAATGAGCTTTTTCACGCGTTTTTCATTTATGTGTCCCATACGGCAATGCCATAGATAGGTTTGATCTTTGTCACCAACCTTTGCTTTCTTATTACTCACATGCATTATATCTGTGGTTTGATCTAAAACATATATTCCATTCATGGAAACAGCTTTACCATAAATCATTTCGTTTAAAGAGAAAATACAGCTATTATCCTTTATTACAAACGAAAAGCCGTCCTTATCAAGTACGGAAACTGAAATAATATTTTTAGATAAACTGGGTACATAGTAACAGTTATTCAGAAATAACTCAAATCCACTCGGGAGTTGGATTACATATGTTCCCACTGAAACGGCAGCTACTCTTGCTCCATTCCCCACTCGCAGGTCCACATCACCTCTTGCGAGAGTTGTGATGTTTCTTAGGCCCTGCAAATGATTGCACAGATGAGAACCACAACCAGTATCTAGTACCCAAGTTCCGAAACTTGCATGGTTGATCTCAATCATATGAATAAAAGAAGAAGACATACCAACAGGAGAGACGCGGCCTGCTTTTATGTCCTCACGGTACACGCGGCAGTTCCTCCTCCAATGCCCAAGCTTGTGGCAATGGTGGCACTCCACGTTACCCTCATCGCTCTTTGTCTTGCCTTGTGAGCTACCGCTAGTCTCACCAGGCCCACTCTTGCCTTGCTCTGGCTTTTTGAATTTCGGCTTCCCTACAGCTAGGTTGGCCTTAGCCTTGCCCTTACCTTTGCCCTTGTTGGCAATCATGAGAACGTCCTGTTTCAGACTCCCACTCAATTTCAGATCACTCTCTGTCTGTACGAGGAGTGAGTGGAGCTGATGAAGACTCTTCTTCATATCATTCATAGAGTAATTTGCCCTGAAAAGGGCAAAACCATCATGAAGTGAATGAAGAACGCGGTCTATGACGATCTTCTCATCGATTTTGCAACCAAGTGCCTCCACTTTCTCGACATTCTCAATCATGTCAAGAATGTGTGGGCTAACCGCTTGACCCTTCTGGAGTTTCGCTTCAAAGAAGCGACATGTATGCTCATAGCTAACGATCCTCGGAGCTTTTGAGAACTCGTTAGAGAGCGTAGTGAAAATCTTGTTTGCACCTTGGGCAATGAATCGTCTTTGAAAATTGGATTCCATTGAAAAGATGAGTACGTTCTTTATCGCACCCGCCTACATTACGAAATCACTATAAGCAAGTGATTCATTTGCTCTTGCATTGGGGCCTGGGTTTGTCGGTAGTGGCTCAGTCAAGTACTTTAGCTTACCGTCAGCAATGGCAGCATTCCGTAATTCCGCCTCCCAGTCCGCAAAGTTTGACCCATCATTCTTCAGTCGCGTGGACTGATTCATGTTGTCCATAAAAATCTTTAGCCAGGACTCGCGATCGAGTGTAGCACTTGGCATTGGGTCGTCTGTACGTCCAGCCATTTGTTATATTAACAGTTATATCTTTATATAACGGATTCAAGAAACTGTAAAAAATAAAATGAATATGATAAGTTTCATCGTTTTAAAATTTGAGTCTAATGAAAAACTGTTTAATTCGATGACTCGTGCATTTATACAATTGACCTCCCTCAAGAATTATATAAATGATCCCAAGACTCAATTTCTGTAAATTGATAAGCCAACCTCTTGGCTAATTCTACCTTTAGAATTCTCGGTCGCTAAATTTCTGTAAATTCTATCTTTTAGTCCATTATAATCCCGAGATATTACTCGGACTACAATGTTGAGGTAAAATAGGTCAACACTCACTACTTACCCAACGTAGAAGGGGTCATATTATGACTTCCGACGAAGAAGGGGCTCATAGTAGTTTTTCCTATAAAGACTAATTTCAATTTTCATTTTAGAGGAAGATCCCATCATCTTAAATTTAATTCATTTTAAGTTAACAAAATTCTAGCATTTCGTGAATGATTTAGACTAAGGTGATGGCCCTATGAACGAGTGACATCTGTATGTCTATGATGAAAATTCAAACTATATGAATCATTTTTCATGCATTTTAGGTGGTTTGGTTTAGGCGGAATATGATGCAATTATTTAACATGAGAATGAAAAACAAAAGAACGAAAAATACGTAAACTATTACAACGGTCCTAGTGTGGCCTATCTACCAAAATGAACAGTAAATACAAGTTTGGAATCCATCCTAATGGACCCGAGAAGCTTGACTTTGTCACATCTTGGTCCATGTAGCGGGAGTGAGCATCCGATCTCCATCTTTAGTCTTCTTAAATTACCTTTTCAAAATTACAAAATAAACCTATTTACATTCTAATTCCAAAAACATAATTAAAAGAAATAAAAGGAGATTCGAGATCTCATAAATACATCCAAACCATGTTTCCATCATTACGGAAACATGATTAACTAAGGCCACACTAGGTATTACATTTTTCAACCAATTGCAAAAATACGTAAATAAAACCATTCATTCATTCATTCATTCGACAAAAAAAAATGCATCAACTATATAAATTAATTCTACAAGACATAATTCATTAATTATGTTGATTAATTATCCAAACCACCATTATATACGATCAAAATTATGTGACAATTCCTTACTTGCCCACAACAATTTTAATCTTCCATAATCCATTTTTATTTTAAACCTTTTTAAAATAATCGGGTATCATTATTGTGAACCTTTTCACAATAACAAACAAACAAACATTATCTTTATAATGCCCAAAAACAAAAACAAACAAAATTTTTTTTTTCTTTCTTCTGATCACTGTTCACGTGAACAGTACCGGTTCCAAAAAAAAATTTTTTTTCTTTTCTCTCTCGGTTTATAACAAAAACCGAAAATCCAATACACAAAAAAAACTGTTGCTGCCAATTTTAAAAAAAAAAAAAAGGAATTTTTTTTTTTTTTTAACAGTGAACAGTAACATGGGCAGCAAAAATTAATCAAATTAAACCGATTTAATTCGATCAAGCTTATATTAACTAGATCGGTACAAAACAAACAATGCCTAATCGTTATTAAACATTGATACAAATAGATGATTCAAATTAACCTTTTAATATGAACATCTAAAACAGTTTATACCGAAAATATATAGCACAAAAATTGATGTTCATTAACATCCAATACAATTCCATTTACATTCTAATTTAATCCTTATTAAATTAAAATATGAACAAATTCATATATTATCATCTTTAACAGATTAAAACAATAATATGAATGAATCTATAATGGAACCCTAAAAAAAAAAAATCATCATGGCACAAAAAAAAACCGTGAGTTTAAAAAAAAAAAAAATTCGGATTTCTTTTTTTTCTTTCAATAATCATACAATTAAAAATTTATGAAAATCACATAAAATAATTTCATAGCCCTAAGGCTCTGATACCACTTGTGGGAATATATCTGTATACATCCCTTTAATCTTACAGGATTATAATGAAATTACGATTTATATGATTAACGGGTCATAAACAAAATTGCATAAAATCAAAAGGATTAGGAATAACCTTTAGACCTCGCAAATTCGGCCTAAGAACATATATCAAAGTAGATATCCTCCTAACTGTCTCACCCAAGATTGATCGAGAAATGCCCTTGTATTTGCTAGAAAAGAATCAAAAGTTACTGTTAACTTTTTGTTTTTTGTGTTTTTGTGTGATAGAGGCACTAGTGAGAATAGAATTAGGTTTAGAATTTTTTCCTGCTTCCCTTTTTCTTCTACTTCTCACGGCACTCCTACTAGGGTTTTATGGGGAGATTTTTGTCTCCTCAAAATAACTACCCATTGACTAAAAACCGAGTGTATCTGGATACTTTCGTTTTTGATCATGTTAGCTTCCAATATAATGTGATATATTATAATCGTCGTTTTTACATGGACCGACATTATAATACATCATTAATTATAAATATCCGTATATTTATAATTTGCCAATTAATTATAACGGTTTATGTTTAATTAGCTTACATTATATATACAACTTTTAAATATAACATTTTATATTCAATTTACGAATTACAATTAATTCGTCTCAGCTAACTTTATTTAATCATTATTAAATAATCGTCTCATCATCACATTGACTAACCTTTTAGTCAAATACACTGACTAACCTTTTAGTCATATAATAGGGCATCAATATGATTATTTTCTCAAATAATCACATCTCTCAAACACATCATTTAGGTGTGACTTTTAGGGGCCAATTGATCACCGCCATCTGTATGACAATAACGTCAAACTTATCTAGCAAGCCAACCGTTATCGATAAACGTTAATCAACTGATTACAATACAAAGTATACCCTGTGAACCTATAGAGATTTATTTATGTTATTGCACTAACTGTGGAGGACACTGGCTCCAACAATTGTGACATATAAAAGTGACTAATTGGTTAAAGGCCACAATTTATTAATTGAGTTGGTAAATTCTAGCCTAAGATCGAGAGGCTTGGATGAATTATACTTATAACGAACAATAGAACCCTAATACATTGTGAGAACCCGTTAGAAACATTTTAGAGTTATTAACGTTTTGAGAGGACCTTTTCACTACCCTTTGGATCAATAGTAGAGACCGATCCGTTAACTTTGGCTTTGATCATTTATTATCTATGGTGAACCGACAATCCTAGTCTTTGTCCTTCTTATTTTCCTAACTTTGGCTTTTAAATCTTTTCGTTTGTTGGTTTTAGTTTAGTAAATCAAATAATCAACCCCCAATTTGTTACTGAGACAAACTTAGGTTAGAAAATAAATTTCAATAGTCTCCCTTTGGATACAATCCCGACTTTCCTTACTGCATGAGTTTAAGCATGTTGGTTTTCTTTGATAGGTGTGGAATTTAGCCTGTCAAATTTTGGCGCCGTTGCCGGGGAGACGGTGATTATTTATTTGTTTCTTTTACTTTGTCTTTTAACTCAGGGAACTCTAATTCCTTGAGACCGCTCTAATTCGTTTCCTCTAGTTTTGTTTATTCCCAGATGTCACAAGTACGAGCTCCTAATATTTGACCCCGAACGAGAAAAGACCCTTCGACCTAGACGAAATTTTTGGAAAGAGATTCATCAAGCCATAGACTTGAGTACGCTTAATTCAGTTTACGCCGACTTGTAACAGAAAATCAGTTCTTTGAAGAGAAAATTTCTACTTCCACTATTACTTCTACAATCATGCCTAATATAGCAAGCCACTCTGAGCCTACGCTCGCCTCTATTCCTAAGGGATTATCACTTCCGACGGAAAATAATGGCACCTTTGATATTCGCCCTTCTTACGTTCATTTAGTGGAGCGAAACCAATACGTGGGTGCAGGAGGTGAAGATCTGGGTAAGCACATGGAGACTTTTACAGACCATTGCTCTATTATTCCGCTTACCTCTGGGTGACGGGTGAACATGTTAGAGAAGTGTTATTTCCTTTCTCTCCGAGGGATAGTGCCCGTGAGTGGTATTGCGATTTAGACAAGGAAGCTGCGGGAATAAGTGATTGAAATACACTTGCATTAGCTTTCTAGAAGAGACATTATCCTCCTCAGCGAACAAATGCTCTAAGGGGCAGATTATTAGTTTCAAACAGTTATCGATTGAAGATTTAAACGAGGCCTAGGTTAGATTCAAAAGGCTCGTTCGCTATATTCCTCACCACGGATTTCAACATTGGTTCCTTTGCAACCAATTTTACTATGGGTTATTTGATAATCATAGGGCTATCCTTAACTCCGCTGCAAATGGAAGATTCCAAAAGAAAATTGATGATGGTTTATCTTGGAACATTATCGAGGAAATGGTTACACATACAGCGGAAAACGAAAATCCAAGGGGATGTGTGAGCAAAGGTAGTGGTGAATCTAGTCAGGTTGCCGCACAACTAGAAGCTATGAACGTTAGGTTTGATAGGATGGAGATGGATCAAGTTTTGGGAGACCAACAAACTGTTAATGCTATGGTGCAACAAACATCTACTTATGAGAGATGTGGGGACGATGGGCATTATGCATCTGATTTTATGACGGAGAAAGAGTAAGTTCTTTCTTTTCAACAGTACAAACAAGTTGATCTCTTTTCTAATTTTTATAATGAGAGAACTAAGGACCACCCTAACTTCTCTTGGCGGAGTCAAAATGTGCTAAATCCGACTCCGCCGCCATCGCAACAAACTTATGTTCTACCACATCCTAACCAACAACAAGGATTTCCAAAGCCACCAAGTTTTCCTCCTCCACAACAAAAACCCCTTATTGTACCAAGTGAAACATTAGAGCTCAAATTTATGTTTCAATCCTTTATGGTACAATACAAAAATAACGAGCAAGCTAAGGATGCTTCCATCAAGATGCTTGAAACACAAATGGCACAAATAGCTTATAAGCAAACTACTAGGCAGTCGGGTCGTTGCCGTCTCACCCTGATCTTCACCATGATACGGCCAATGCAATACATCTTTGAGCGGTTTGGTTTATGATGGGCCTGAAATACCCAAAACGATAGACTATGTCATTATTGTGGAGCTAAGTGTTGAAGCGGAAGAAGAAAAGAAGGGTGTCAATGTTGTTTCCATCCACTTTAGTCGATCGACTGGTGAACGTAGTCGATCGACTTAAACTGAAAAGGATGTTGAAGCGGCTAATTTGAGTCGATCGACTGAAATCCATGTAGAAGCTGAACTTAGTCGATCGACTAACAACGACAGTCGATCGACTAAGTATCTTAAAGTTGTCACAAATGATGCCTTTGTTAGTCGATCGACTAAAAATCTTAGTCGATCGACTAAATCATCTAACAACTCCAAGTGCTGTCGAAACACCCATTGCTATTAAACTTTCGTTTCCAGGGGGTTTAAAGAATATAAAGATCGATCAGCAGTTCGGTAAATTCCTTGAGGTTGTCAAAAATCTCCAGTTAACTGTTCCGTTTACTGAGGTAATTACCCAAGTCCCCTCTTACGGTCGATTTATGAAAGATATATTAACTCGTAAGAGAAGTTTAACGAAATTGAGACTATTGCTTTTACCGAAGTGTGAAGTGCACTCCTACAAAGCAAATCTCTCAAAGTCCTAGACCTCTAATTAGACTCTTCTAATTAGTTCATTAATTTACATTAACTTAATGATTTAGGATCTAGTTATCATGCATGCAAATATAAAAGCATAAATATAAAGATAAGATGAAATTTCCTTACAATGAGAAAATTTCGGCTAAATTGGGGCACAATAAGAACTCCTTCTTATTGTTCTTGAGCATATTATTAGTGGATGATCCTCCATAAAACAACCTCCAAATTAGAAAGTCTCCTTCTTGTTGCGCCCAAGAATCCACCCAAATAATCTAAACTTATTATTAACTAGATAATAAGTGAAGACATAATACTACTAATATTAATATATCACTACTCTAGTAATATGTAAATAATATTAGTGTGTATGAGAGTTGTAGACAGAGTAGAGGTTTTAGAGAGATATGAGAATAAAAGACCAAAATGAAGTCAATAAAGAATGAACAACAATTGCCCCTTTTGAAGGCTCTTTGGCCGGCACTCACAAGCCACATGTGGCCTCTAATTTTGATAATTTATTCTCATGCAAATATGTGAAGTGTAAGTAAGGTAGTGATGATTAGAGTTCTCATGTAATGTCACAATGACCAACTGAACAGTGAACATAAAATAGAACAATAATCATACGCTTTGCACATGCATAAACCGGTGCACATATATCCATTATGGACCATTTTGATTTTTGATATTTGTCCCACAAATTCTTATTAATTATATGCTTAGTTATCTTGTATAATTAAGTGTTAATTTGATAATATAACAATTATTGGACACAAATTAATAAATAATATGTACTTCACTTTTAAGTGATATTTTACCATCATATCAATATATAATGGGTCCCATAATGCCCAGTTAATTTAATTAAAAACTCTTTGTAAACATAATTAACTAATTACCTCTACCTCAAAATATATGCATAACCTCAACTAATTTAATGAATTAACGATTAATCACTAAATTAAATCTTATTTAATCGTATTAAAATAAGACGTAGAACTTATTCAGCCAGTTATCGTATAATTGACTAATAAACTTAAGTGGAATGAGTTTCTAACTCAATTTCCAATAAATAACTGTCGTAACTAAACGTACATATCAAATATATGTAATGCCCTAATTAAACTGTATCATATACAAATAATTAGTATTCTATTTGGGTCTCATCCTATAGGTGTGACCTATAGGGATCAGTTGATCACTGCCGTCATACGACAATAACGTCAAACTCTAGTCAGCTAAGCGTTACCGATTTACGTTAATCAACTGACGTGGAGTATCAAAATATACTAATCATGCCACGTATATTCCAAATGAGATTTATTATATCAATGCACTATTATGGAGGACACTTACTCCAACAATCTCCACTTGTCCGATACAAGTTGTGCATATAGCAACACTATTGCGGAGGACTCCTACTCCAACAATATCTCCCACTTGTCTCGACAAGTTGTGTGCTACCGATTCTCTTGTCTCTTTTGTGTCACATCCTCCCACTCATCTCAAGGTGGCTTACATGTCGCACTTGCGATTGAAAATTATAAATAGAGTGGTTTTCTCGATCTGGGAGAGTAACTGTCTAACCGGAAAATCTACCAGAGATCTCTTCCGAGCGTGGCCACGCATTTTCAGTTACTACTCCTCAAGTGGCCCGAAGATGTTAATAACCAACGTGGGTGGACAATTCATGTTGACCCATCTTACACTGCATAATGCAGTTCACCATGACCTAGAAGATGCCCATCGGCCTCCTTTCACGGCACGACCTAGGACAAAAACCAAAGTCAATCGGAACTACACCGACTCAGGTAAATGGTCGCCAGTCTAAATAATCGACGCATAGGAATAAAATAGAAATCTCCGCGACGACCAAGCTTCAACAATTTCTATAAGGGACTCTATTATGGTCGCTGCCCGACAGAGAGTCTCCAAAGTCTATCTATGTAAACGACTTGTCATCTCCATGACCCCATGGTGCTAAACCAACCATCGATCGACTTACAATCTAGTCATTTCAAGGCGTCACCTCAAATGAATGACTAGGGACAAATTACTAAGTTCATCCTATTCACTTGAATTGGGTTCAACCTTTCTTTCAACCAATTCGGATAAACAAAGTATTAAAATTTTGTCAAACTAAATAAAGGAGTTTTTAATGAAACTTTAACAATGAATGCGATTATCAAATATCTGGAAACATTGATACGCTATCAATAATTTCATATCTCATAATTTCCAGCAATTCAGGTACATATTTCAATCCCCATTGAAATGACATGACTATCATGTTCAGCCTGCAAAAGGCATGGCTAATGGATTAGCAATACATGCATCTTTCCCATCGTTCTGATTGCTATTTCTCTTTGTCTACGTAATCTCATATTACATAAAACTTTACGAATACGTGTATAGGTTTGAATCTAGACTTAGGCCCTTTAGCCTAAAGGTGGCTCCCACTATTATACCAGTATAATGGGATAGGATATACAGCTATATGAATTACTTCTAGTCCCTCCATTACTGTCAAATCCAAGCTACTTTCATATGCATCATCATATGATGCAATGTACTCCATTTTCGTTTGTGAAATCCGCAATGATTAACTGCCTGAAATACTTCCAGCAGATACATGACATTTAAACTTGGAAATGTCACTTCTACTTGGAACATTTCCAATAGTCCTTTCTGCTTTGTAATCTGCTATAAAACACAGGCAGTTCGTGATTCAAATCACTTTTATCAGTTTGGAAACTGAAGTCTGTGTAACCCCTTACACATAACTCTCTGTAAACTCCAAACACATGGAACATATCTTAAGTCCTTCGCAAGTACTTAAGGATGTTCTTTATGGCTATCAAGTGACTCTCACATGGATTTGATTGCAAACGACTCGTCATGCTCAAAGCATGCAAAATGTCGGATTGAGCATACATCACAGCGTATATAATTGATCCCGCAGCGGAAGCAAAAGGAATCAATTATCATGTGTTCAACTTCCTTGAACTAATCAAAGATATTATCAACATAAGAATTTTGACTTAATGCTAATATCCTTTTAGATTTATCTCCATAAATCCAGATATCTAAGAGATGTATTCTACTTCTGCAAAAATCATCTAAAATGATCAATTTGTCTCCATATATAAGACTGATGCACACCACATTACTCCCACTAAACTTCATGTATCAACATAATTCCTCGAGAAATATTTTATGACATGGTTGACACACTAATTCCAACTCTTTAGTGCTTACTTAACACATCCTCTTAAGCTTGCAAATTAACTTAGGTTAATTAGAATCTACGAACCTACAGGTGAATATAAAATATACTACCTCTTCTAGAATCATATTCAAGAAGGTGGTTCTTAAGATCCAATTGAAATCATACTATTATGAAATGCTGCAATCGCTATGTATTTTCGAATGGATCAAAGCATGCATTGCAATTGGTGCAAACTCTTTGCCTACCAATTTATCTTTGAAAACATTTTAATGTTCATCCATGCAAATTTCGATCTTAAAAATCAATTTACACTGAAGAGGTCGTACTTCTTCAAGTAAAATTTACCAGGTTACATACCTGACCATTATCCATGGAGTCCATTACGAATCGCATGACTCTAAGCCATAGCATAAAGTTGGGACTAGAAACAGTCTTTTATAAGTCACAGGTTAGTTACTTTCTAAAAGTAATACGAATTCATTGTTTGTATCTTAAACTGTGACAACCCTCGCGAATGCGGAAATATAAAACATACAAGTATGTGAATTATATAGCGGAAAATACGTTATTTTAAAAACCTTTATACATGCAAGATAGAAAAATACGAGGAGTGTCAAAATATTACAAACTAAATAAAAATACCATAAGAGACGTAGTCTCTCAAAGTGTTAACAAAAGACAAAGTAATTAGCAACTAGCTAAACAACGTCTAGAGGTGTTTCATCCAGGGACAACGCCCGCTAGCTCACACCCGAACCCAAAATAGCATAAGCAAAAAGCCATCCATGCAAGCAACCTGTTCATTCATGAAAAACATGAACGCCACAATCAGTGGGGAGTAACTCCGGGTTCTCCCAGCCATATCACATTAAACGTACATATAAGGAAATACAAAGTAAAATCATGCATACATAGATATACATGTGAGATACGATAAGAATAGATAGGCAATCCGAAACCATCATGTTATTCAAAGACTCGGGGAAGACACTCTTAGGCAACCGAATACGCTCACTAGGGCTTGCATCTCACCGTTAGCGGTATAAGATTGATAAGATTGAGACTCGACAGACAAACCAAGTCAAGTCATGCGATGATCACAGTAAATCCAACATATTATCATCCATTCACGAACCAAGACAATGACGGTGTCCAATCATGCAATGACCATGAATAAGGTCATGAAATCACGCATTCAAAGACGACACAAGATGACAACTCTCACGGTAAATGAAACGCACTAGCATCGTGTACACGGCAAGTATGATTAAAAGGCATCCACGGGATCATATTTCCCTGAACTCATACGCGATGCTTACATTTCGCCTATGTAGACACATTTCCTCCTGGTAGGAACGATAAGGCTCCTAATCTAAACCTGGCCAGATTCTCGGAATCACATTTTCCGAGTCGATATGCGATCACGTTTCGCACCCAAGACTCGGTCTTACAAAGAAAACGCCGAGTACCCACATTCTCGGTAGATCAATTCACGAAAGAGGCGTAAAACGAGCTCAAGCCTCATAACATGCGGTACGCTACATGCAAATAACACCACCTCGCAAGTACACAACATTTGACGGCCGGGTCGATCAACGCTTAGCGTTCAACTCCCAACAACGTCGTCGTATGCCCACTAACACATGCATTTAAGCAGTAGGATACCTCTCCGTTCCGACATTCCAGCCTTACGAACGGGAAGGTAGCCAAGGGAATGAGAATACAAAGCCCAAGACAAAATAGTGCTCAAACCGTAACATTTGTAAAAACCGACTCAAAGTGGGAACATATCGAAAACCGTCACAAAAAAAAACCAACACAAAACATTGATACTGAAAGAGATAATCATATATCCAAACAAGGAATATATAAGACCTTCTAAAATTATAGACGGTCAACCGCCTCATGCGAACTGATTATAAATTACGAGTTTTAGAAGTCAAAAGAAAACAACACAGCCGTGTTGCAGGCCGGGCAAATGACCGGTGGCCGGTGGGCCGGCTCAGAACACAGGCAAAATTCCAAAAACAGAGAAAAGAGGTCTGGGCCGGTTGGTAGACCGGCGGCCGATCGACCGGCACAGACAATCACACCAAAACTCCAAACTTCACTACTGATGTGTTCCAGGCCGGTGGTTTGACCGGTGGCCGATGGGCCGGCCTGGAGCACCTCTTCATGCAAAACCAAGTTTCCAAAATGAGTTACTGGAGTGTTCTCAGCCGGTGGTCAGACCGGCGGCCGGTCGACCGGCTGGGAACACCCCCTCATCCGTGAGCTTCCAAAGCTTAACCAATTCAATCCAAAACTTATATATACTTCTAATAATCATCAACAATCAATATATATCATCAATATTCATCATATAACACCATTTACTAATCATAGCATGGTTTCTAATCTTCCTAATCGTAATCTAATACGATTTTCTAGCATATAAACATGTAAAACACGTAAGTGATACCGAGTAACCCTTCACCGTTACCTTTGAGCGTCTCTACTAGTCGTCAAGCTCCTCTTCTATAATGAAATAGTCTTTGTCGGGAACTTGGAGGTCACCACCTACAATTAGATCGTAAAAAGATGAATAAAGTTCATCTTGAGAAAGACGGGAAATTTGAAAAGCGAGAAAGACGATAATTTTAATATCAATACGGATAGAGGAAGGTTAGGGAAGAATAATAAGACAAACTTACGTAAATTCTATCAAGTAATGAAGAAGTTACGATGATTCAAAGATCGATATTCAAAGAGGGAAATAATTGGGTTTTCTTAGAGAGGAAGAAAGCTTGGTTTGATTTTGTGTTGAATGAATAGTAGGTTAAGGAAGGGAGTAGGGTGAGTTGTGTAGGAAAAAGTCAAAGACGGTTTCAAAGTCAAGAAAGTCAAACCCGACTCAAAAGTCAAGAAAAGTCAAACTCGCCTTAAGACGGGATTTTCATGAAATCTCGCAGAAATTCCAAATACGAACTCGGAATTTCTAAATTCGACTCGAAACATAAAAATCTTAATTAAATCTTAAAATTACTGAAAAGATTTCGTAAAATATTTCTACTAGAAAAATAGGGTACATTTCCGGGTGTTACAATCACCCCACCTTTTAAAAAGTTTCGTCCTCGAAACTTGAGAGTAGAAAACAAAAGTATTAAGGACAAGAATCGGTTTTCAAAATTAATACGAAAACTCTTATAAGGGGAATATTTATGAAACGAGGTTCATCTCGAAAATGGTTTAAGGAAAATTCTTCATAAGTGCGAAACTTACTTACGGATCACAAGAATGCTCGTCGCGAACGAGAACTCAAATTATCCAAATCAAATTAAGTCGAAATAGTGAAATCGAAATTCAAAACAACGTTAGTCAGTGCAGGACTAGTTATCAGACGTCTCCAATAACAAGTGCAAACATCCAACCATACGCAAAATCCAAATATAAAAGTAAAAGAAATCCATTTTCTCCAAAAAGAGGGAACACAAACCATCTTTAGAATTCTTTGAAACGTTAAATTAGAAATATAATATGGAAATTTGAAAGTTTATCAAAGATAAAATCAAATAATATGACCTTACACGTACATAGAGTGACTCGAACATCGAAATCACAAATCGTGATACTAAGAGATACGACCAAACGAGTAAAATGGACTAAAAAGGAAAAGAATTTAAAGAGTAGCGGATTGAGTAAAGATCAATTTGAGGGAAAAGAGAAGAATGAACCACAATACTATCTTCCATCTATGAAGATTCAAATGTCGATCACAACTCGACATCACCAACTCCACGAGTAATCTAGCCCTCAAGAGAGTGCAATATATCCTCAACATTTTCCATCATCAGATTCCTACCAAAATATTTCATAAACATGACACTTCGAGTAACAAATCCCAATTATTCGAATCCAATTAGAATCTACTAAGGTCCATCGGCACGGTAGACTCCACAACTAACAATCCAAATGAAAGATTCATTACAAACTCTAATCTTCCTAGCTCCATCAAAACTCTTATTAGAAACCACCAACGATATATGTATATATATAGGGAAACATGATCGCTATTAACCACAAGGTAAAGAGACTTACCATGAAATCCTTTGATTCAAATTATTCCAAAACTCACTATCCTAAATCATTAACAACGAACCTTCTCCTCTTCAAAAGTCGAATCACTAAACCTCAAAAGAGATTAGTCTCACAAATCTCATTTCACTTAACTTTTGCCATTCATAGAGCAATGCGACCGTTCATCAATTTATTTAGCTCTTTCAAACTCTCAATACATCGGTTTTCGCTTATGACGATATTCCTCAAGTTTGGTCATCCAACCCAAATTCCACAAGGTATTTATTCCCGTTAGGGTCCAACATTTAAGACAACAATTTCCCAAATAACATTTAAAGACATCACTAAAATTCTTAACCACAACAACTAACTACCATTATGCTTAATTCGATCCTCAAAAATGATATTGCAACTTCAAGCTTTCATAGTCTAAAACCACAAGGAGAGTTTCATCCTAAGCTTATCCTCAAATCCTTATAATCATCTAAACATGAACTAGTTTAATAGAACGGGTAGGTACCATATTTGAATCTTCTTCCAAAACACACCTACTAAACCTTACGATAGCTAAAAACTAAACTACCTCACCAGAGAGTAGGGATAAATGAACTTGATACAAGGAATATTAGGAAGCCTCATTAAAGACTACGATAAGGAGGAATTAAAGACAAAGGCGAAAAAGGAAAACGAGGTTGATTTAAGGAAGTGAAACTAACAGACACGATCACCGGGGAAGCAACGGTTTTGGCTCGCCTGAGTACATAGCTGGATCCTTTAGCTTTGGCACCGGTTGCGGAAGTCTGACGATTGGGACATTCACGAATGAGGTGTCCAGGATCCTTGCAGAAAAAGCAAGAGAGGGGCCTATCATAGCATCCTACTCCCGGGTGAAAGGGTTTCCTACAACCGTCACAAAATCGACTTCGAGCTTGAGCTTGAGGGGGAGCATTGAAACGCCTCTGGTTAGCATAGGCATTAGAGGAAGAGGAAGCGAAAAGTCTTTTGTCATGGAAATTTGACCTTTGATTGAAAAAGGATAAAGGAGATGGACTCTTCATCTTCGCCCCATCACTAAAGACCTTCATGGAGTCCTCGGCCCGAAAGGCATCGTCATACAATTCTCCGAAAGATGTAGAGCTCCTCCTTACTTTGCTTTGGAGCAAAGCACTAAGCTTATTACGATAGTAAAAAGCTCGATCTTCATCATCCTTGATGAGTCCTGGCGCAAAGCGAGCAAGCTGGTTGAATTGGGTGGTGAAGTCTTGGGTCAACAAATCACCTTGCTTAAAATCGATGAATTCTCTGAGTCTTTGCTGCTTGAGCTTCATGGGGTAAAATCGATCCTCAACAAGAGACTTGAAATATTCCCACTCGAAATTGATTTCAAGAATAGCGGTGGGATTGGAAATAGACCACCAGTAGTCTGCCTCCCTTACCAGGAAGAACTGAGCAATCCTTACCTTGTCCTCTTCAAGGACTTGGTAATAGTCGAATTGGTTCTCCATCTCTCGAAACCATTCCGAGAGCTCGGTAGGGTCCGGCTCACCACCATAAGGCGTAATATTGCTCCTAGCAATTTGGCTAGCCACCCAAGCATAGCCTCCTTGGCAATTGTCTTCCCTATGAGGAGGGACTTGGTTGGCACTAACAACGTTCTCTTCTACACGAGGTCCAACCATCTTCATAAGAACAAAAACAATTTAAGTTATTCCTATCAATTAGCATACACAAATTGACTACCAAATAAAGTCCTTAACTTCTACCCAACTCTCATTTATTATTTCAAGGTCAAGTAGTTTAAGTTAGGGTTCACGTGTGTGCGTCGGGAGCGATCAAAGCTCTGATACCAACTGTGACATCCCTCGCGAATGCGGAAATATAAAACATACAAGCATGTGAAATAGTATGCGGAAATACAGTATTTTAAAAACTTTTAAACATGCAAGATATATATAACACGAGGAGTGTCAAAATATTACAAACTAAGTACGGAATATACAACAAAGAGACGGGGTCTCTTAAAATGTTAGCAAAGAACAAGTGTTTAACCAAAACTAGCTACTATCGTCTAGAGGTGACCTTCCAGGGACAACGCCCGCTAGCTCACACCCGAACCCCAAAATATCGTATCCAAAAAGTCATCCATAGCAAGCAACCTGTTCATTCTCACATGAAAACTGAAATGCCACAGTCCAGTGGGGAGTAATCCGGGTTGCTCCAAGCCATATCACCCTCAACGTACATATAATAACAATACGAAATTAAAGCATCATCTATATATATACATGTGAGTTGCGATAAGATTAGATAGGCAATTCTATAGAAAATGATAAGATCATATGGGAATCAAATCCGTAACCATCATATTATTCAAAGACTCGGGATAGACACTCTTAGGCAATCGAATACGCTCACTAGGGCTTGCATCTCACCGTTAGCGGTATAAGATTGATAAGATTGAGACTCGACAGACAACCCAAGTCAAGTCATGTGATGATCACAAATAATCCAACATATTATCATCCATTCACGAACCAAGACAATGACGGTGTCCAATCATGCAATGACCATGAACAATATCATGAAATCACGCATTCAAAGACGACACAAGACGACAACTCTCACGGTAAATGAAACGCACTAGCATCGTGTACACGGCAAGTATGATTAAAAGGCATCCACGGGATCATATTTCCCTGAACTCATACGCGATGCTTACATTTCACCTATGTAGACACATTTCCTCCTGGTAGGAACGATAAGGCTCCTAATCTAAACCTGGCCAGATTCTCGGAATCACATTTTCCGATTCGATATGCGATCACGTTTCGCACCCAAGACTCGATCTTACAAAGAAAACGCCGAGTACCCACATTCTCGGTAGATCAATTCACGAAAGAGGCGGAAAACGAGCTCAAGCCTCATAACATGCGGTACGCTACATGCAAATAACACCACCTCGCAAGTACACAACATTTGACGGCCGGGTCGATCAACGCATAGCGTTCAACTCCCAACAACGTCGTCTTATGCCCACTAACACATGCAATTAAGCAGTAGGATACCTCTCCGTTCCGACATTCCAGCCTTACGAACGGGAAGGTAGCCAAGGGAATGAGAATACAAAGCACAATACAAAATAGTGCTCAAACCGACTCATTTGTAAAAACCGACTCAAAGTGGGAACATATCAAAAACCGTCACAAAACATGTGATACATGCGAAAGAGATATCATATATCCAAAACAGGAATATTATAAGACATTACGTAAAGTTATACGGTAAACCGATCATGCGAACTATTATAAATTACGAGTTTTAGAAGTCAAAAGAAAACAACACAGCCGTGTTGCAGGCCGGGCAAATGACCGGTGGCCGGTGGGCCGGCTCAGAACACAAGGCAAAACCCAAAAACAAAGAAAAGAGGTCTGGGCCGGTCAGTCGACCGGCGGCCGGTCGACCGGCACAGAGCACCATACCAAAAATCCAACATCACTTACTGGTGTGTTCCAGGCCGGTGGATGGACCGGTGGCCGGTGGGCCGGCCTGGAGCACCTCTTCATGCAAAACCAAGTTTCCAAAATGAGTTACTGGAGTGTTCTCAGCCGGTGGTCAGACCGGCGGCCGGTCGACCGGCTGGGAACACCCCTTCATCCGTGAGCTTCCAAAGCTTAACCAACTCAATCCAAAACTTATATATACTTCTAAGAATCATCAACAATCAATATATATCATCAATATTCATCATATAACATCATTTACTAATCATATCATGGTTTCTAATCTTCCTAATCGTAATCTAATACGATTTTCTAGCATATAAACATGTAAAACATGTAAGTGATACCGAGTAACCCTTCACCGTTACCTTTATGCGCCTCTACTAGTCGTCAAGCTCCTCTTCTATAAGGAAATAGTCTTTGTCGGGATCTTGGAGGTCGCCACCTACAAATAGATCGTAAAAAGATGAATAAAGTTCATCTTGAGAAAGACGGAAAGCTTGAAAAGCGAGAAAGACGATACTTTTAATATCAATACGGATAGAGGAAGGTACGGGAAGAAGAATAAGACAAACTTACGTAAATTCTATCAAGTAACGAAGAAGTTACGACGATTCTAAAATCGAATTCAAAGAGGGAGGCAAGAGTTGAGTTTTCTTAGAGAGGAAGAAAGCTTGGTTTGATTTTGTGCTGAATGAATATTAGGTTAAGGGAGGGAGTAGTGTGAGTTATGAAGGAAAAAGTCAAAGACGGTTTCAAAGTCAAGAAAGTCAAACCCGACTCAAAAGTCAAGAAAAGTCAAACTCGCCTTAAGACGGGATTTTCATGAAATCTCGCAGAAATTCCAAATACGAACTCGGAATTTCTAAATTCGACTCGAAACATAAAAATCTTAATTAAATCTTAAAATTACTGAAAAGATTTCGTAAAATATTTCTACTAGAAAAATAGGGTACATTTCCGGGTGTTACATCATCAGAAAGATTAATCACTCCATAGGTTGTTGACTTCTGCTCTATGTTGTATTGTTTTGTGACTTTAATTTTGACGATAAACTCTTTATCAAGAAATGTATGGAAATATGGTGGTGGCGTACGACTATACATCTGGAAAAATATTAGATAGTCTAAGAAAATTGAAAAACCAAACGGTCAGCCCTGCCCATTGAAAGGCATTGGTATGAAGTCAGCAATCCCAAGGTATAACAATCAACAAATTCAGCATCTTATAAGGGAACCCATTAATTAAATTCTTAACAATATCATGATAATAACAGATTCCAAGTGAAATTCTTTGTTACTTTCAAAAAAGCAAACATTTATGAGTTCATCATTTGGGATGACCTTATGCAAGAGTTACTTGGAAAGACAGCCCAAGAAATACTTAATGAAGATGAGGTAATTACCTAATTTAAATTGATTAAGTCATACAAAACTTCGACAACATTAAGGAAATTAATAATGATATTAAATTAAAATTATGACTTTAAATTTAAACATAAAATGAAGTAAAATTATTAAAAATGGAACCCTTACTTGTTGTTGAATTCATGTACTCTGCTGATATCTGGATTAACAGATATTTTTGTTGCCCCCCATGTTGTTTTTAAGCTAACTTCACCTGGTCAAGTTTTAAATTATTATGGTTAATGATAAAAATTAATTTGGTGTATATATGTTACTTGTAATTTGTTGTTTGTTGATACCTTCCCAAACTGAAACCTTCACATGCATCAGTAGTAAGATTGGTTTCTTTTGGTTCTTAAACTCTTCTTCTATTGCTGATATTTGGTCAACGTATTCTCCAAAAATAGTGCAACACATAGTTTGGTGGCTGAAAATTGAACATGAAAGCTGTTATAGTATATGTGTTCAAACCTATTGCTTTTGGATTGTATAAAAATTGATACTTTTGAGGATTTAAGTAACTTACTCCGTGTTTTCTAACACTATTGTCCTTTTTTTAATATCACCACCATTTGATACTTTGATTGGATATATATGTGCAAGTTTCCCCACAACATCTATAAATCACATTTATTAGAAGTAGCTAAGTTAACTTTGACCATAAATAAATAGCACGACTCTTACCAATATAAAGGCGATTTGGAACAGTCCCTTGATAGATTTCATTGAAAGTAGCGAAGAAATGAATCACCATTGGTATTGATGATGTTGTAATTGGCACAATTTTTGTACTATATTCCAACCATATTTTGAACTTGTGAAATGTAGCCATGTCGAACCCACATCTGTTTGACGATGTGCTGAACTTTCTAATGATGTATGTCTCCTCTTCATTTAACTTTTCTAAGAAAAATCCTGCTAGCCTCCTTCTTATTGTTGCTTTAATGGTGTTCTCCTATGTAAAAAGTATATTGAATTTGATTGATTGTGATAATTGATTAATTGTGAAGAATGAAAGCATAAGAAAAGAAGTGTGTAATTACGTTTTCGTCGATGAGTATTAGTTCAATGCCTAGCAATTTTTTGGGTTCTGTATCTGATTTCTTGCCCCACATTCGCATTACTCTTACTGTGATTTGTTCGTTTTTGGAAGTGTTATTATCGATTGAAGCAATTGGAATACTTTGAGTTGGTGCCATTGATATTGTTACCGATTGTTTTTTGCTATTGTAGCTGATGAGGGATATGTGCTATGAACCTCTGGCTTTTATAAGAACTAAAGTCAGCAGTTATTTTAGATGTGATAATAACTGCTGGCTTAAATGGGTTTACCACTACCCATGATCTAGTTACTGCTTTGCAGTTTTTTCCTGCTTAATGATATATTTGTTCTACTTACTGTGCTTAAATGGGTTTACCACTACCCTTGATCTCAGAATTGGGTATTTTATTTATATCCAAAAAAGATACATGGCTTATGTTGGCCCAATTATGTTGGTCATAATAAGAGTGTTGGTTGTCTTTGTGAACTGTACAAATATTATGAGTGTTACGAATGTTGGCCCAATTATGTTGCTAATAATGAGATTGTCGGCTGTCTTTGTGAACTGTACAAATAATATGACTGTTACGAATTGGGCGTACAAAATTTAGGCTTGTAGAAGAATAGAATAGACAGTAGCATTTGGTTATGCCACCTTCTTTAGTGGAATGGAGGCAAGTTATTTGTTGCCCTATTTTGTTCTCCAAGTCCCGTCTCAGTGATGAACGGGTATAACCCCGCGTGAGAGACTACTATTTTATATTTATACCACTAATTGAATGCAGGCTGTATTGTTTTTAATATTATTTTACGTAAATTTGCGTTTAAAAGATTAAAAAATTTAATTTCATTGCTTTGTTGTACTGCATTGCTTAAAATATGAATGTGCATTGCGAAATTTGTTATAATCAAGAGGATGATACTGGCAAATTTTGGCTTGTAGAAGAATTAAATAGAAGGTCGCATCTTGTCTCTTTGATGATCGGTTTTAACCCAGCGTGAGAGACTATTGGTTAAAATTTGGGATTTAAACATTAAAAAAATGTAATTTGATTGTTTTGACATACTGCATTGGTTAAATTTGAATGTGCATTTTGAACTTTGACATACTCGATAGTGGAGTTCTTCTAGGACTTTGTCATCGGTTTTGCAGATTTTCGTACGATAATTATTTATATTAAAAAATGGCTTTTTTTTTGTTGTTATTGCAGTTGTTCGCTTTTTCAAAGAAGTGCTGTCTATTACAATAACTTAGAAAAAAAATTACGGATAAATATTTTTGAAAAGAAATGAATTCGAGTAATAATGCAACTGATTTAAATTACAATAACTTCGAATAATAGTGCTGTCTATTACAATAACTTAGAATAATGCAACTTCGAATAATAATAATGCAACTTGAATAATAAAACTTGCTTAATGAAAATGGTCGACTTAAATGTGAATCTTCAATTTAAATTTCTTTTTCTTGGTTTTGTTCGTGTTTTTCACCTCTTATTTTCCTGTTTCAACATTTCCAATGCTGCCAATCTCCTCTTGTGACCATTTTGTTGACGATTCAGCTGTAATGCCACTTATGTTCTGCAGCATTAAACTCTTAGTATGCAAAGTTTGCAGGAATTAAAAAAGTTAAAAGTTTTTTTTGAATGAATACCTCTTCTGATACATCTGTATTACCACCTTTAAACTCCACGACTTCTGTTGGTGCATCATTTAAGTCGTCACTAATGTTCTGTGACACAAATATTTTAGCAAATCATAATATTAAACTTCCTGTAATCTGACTATATGTTTGTTTACCTGAACTGTCTCATTTTGTTGCTTCCATTCATCCATAAGTTGTTGGTTGTCGGAATAATCTAACAGTTTGTAGCATGTAGAGTTTAACTCCAAATTATATCTTCGATGAACTTCAAGTTTTAGAACATATTCTTTATCTAAGAAAGAAATTAGTTCTTTCGGGATTCCATGCATATCTCCTTCCTGTTTTTTAGTTTAAACATAAAATATATCATATAAAATTACAGTAAATTCTGTTTAATTTGTGAATTAACGTTAGTTACCTGTTTAAAACTTTCAATGCATTCCAGTGAAGTAATCTTGATTTTTTTCCGTATTAGCTTATCGTTCATAATAACTTCAGCTTGATTTCCATTATCATCATGAATGTAGAACTTCACTTTGAATCTAAATAAGTTTTAAGATTAGGTAAAGAAGTGAAATTTTATTTATGGCACAAAAAAAAATTATACCTCGTCTCCCTTTCAATGCTGCCTTCCTCACTTGCAGAACAATATTCTTTTGAGCAATACCATTTTTTATCATTTTTCTTTCCACATTTCGCTGAACAAACTTTGCACACGTTTTTGTACCAACCGAAGGTAACATCAATTTCTGCAATATATGTTGTTGTAATAAATTTTCCAGTCTGCCAGGAAAAAAAGTGATATTGTTAAAAGTTATTTTTGTGATGTTCATTATGGTAATAATTAGTGTCCTTTTACCTTCCAATCGATAGTTATTTCATCAAGTGATTTGCAATTTCCATATGCTATATCATTGTTCTCCATTCCCACAATATCTTTCTTTATGATTGATAATTTTGCTAAGCTTCATTTGTATTGACATTAAAATATTTAATTTATATTTATATATACATATAAATATATAAATTAGAATGTGAGGATTTAAAAAAAATTTGGATTATATACCT
Source organism: Heliosperma pusillum (assembly GCA_022085475.1). NCBI lineage: Eukaryota > Viridiplantae > Streptophyta > Magnoliopsida > Caryophyllales > Caryophyllaceae > Heliosperma > Heliosperma pusillum. The sequence continues at coordinate 23,302 of JAIUZE010015561.1, forward strand.
TGCTCTAAGTGCATGAACTTCATAAATAGGTGGATTAATATATATCTTGGATGTGTTGCCTTTCGTTGTTTTTGGGATTTCTACATTTGTATTATGAAATTGAAGCAATTTTAAAATGATAAACCAATATTTGAAACAATAATTATGTAAATATAATATTAAAAATATACCTCGAGTCATGTTCCATTGAACACATTGTAATGCAACTATTGGTTTCTCAACTGTGAAATACTTTCCTATTGCAATTTTCGTATCTTCAACTACATATGGCCCCCAAAACCAAAGTGGTAGTTCATCTTCATTCACTTTTTCACCCACATGTTCATCCACACCTTAAATATCCATAATTATTTGTTTATATTAGTATATGTTTAAAAAGTGAGAATGCACGTTTATTTGTTATAAATTACCTTTCAAAGGACATATGTTCAAATTCATGTCTACGATGTTTTTGAAGCTGATAAACTTCAAGCCATACGTAAGCAATGCATCAATGGCAATTTCTTCAACTGTAGTTGCATATCCAAATTTAAGATGACATGAATGGGGAACAACGATGTGATTTCCTTTGTTATATATTGACTGGAACCTCGTAATTTTGTATGAATGACCATTTTTTATCTTGTCTTCCCACCTTTTTATCGAACATTTTCCGATGGTTGCTTGAATAACACATCCCTGAAAGAAAATGTTTATTGGTAATTTTATTAACACCATTAAGGATTAAGAATATAACCTCTAATAATAAAACTCAGTAATTGTCAGAGATTATATTACCTCTTCATCAATCAGTATCATTTCAATACTGTAGAATTCTCCTGTATTGGTGTTGTCTTCAATATTCCACATATCGATGACTTTCACCTTAACATAAGAATTGCATATGCCACACTTTATGTCCCCAATTGCTCTTTTAGTTGGCTTCCAATTCATTATGAATTTTATTTTTTTACTGATTTTTGAGTGTTGCTTTTTGACTGCTGAAATTCTTCTGCATTAAAGGTTATTTAAGTAATGAGTACATGACAGTTTTTTAATGGTAAAAGTATGGGTTGTGGGTTTATGGGGGTAATGGTTGTGAGTAATGGGGAAGGATTTGAACGTGTTTGTGTACTGTTTGATTAGTGTTTGATTTTTGAATGCTAATTTTAACTGCATTCCTAATTCTAATTTTTAGGGATTCTCAATTCTGATTCTCAATTCTTACTGCTTGGTTAGTGTTTGATTTGATTTAATTTTTACTGTATTATTAATTATTAATAACTTATTACTTATTATACTATATTCTTTATTTATTTTATATTTTATTTTATTTCATGCCCCAGACGCAACTTATTTTTTCTTCTCGTTAACGGCTATGCGTTAATTATCGACTACCCACTAAACATTTGATAAGTTATCTGTTTTTATAATTTTTTTCCCTTCTCGTGAACGACTTTGCTTTTATTAACCGACTACACTCTAAACAATTGAGGCGTTATTTGTTTATATAAACTATTATATATATATATTATATTAGGAGTATATTGTAACTACAATCTAAACAATTTATGATACATATTTTATTTTTTGTAACTTATTGTATAATTCTATTTGGAATCATGAAAGTTGTAACATTTTATTGTACCATTCATACTTTATACTGTAATGATCCAAAATGTTGAATTATTTTTATTTTTTATTTTTGTTTTTTTGTACCAACCCTAGTTTATAATGTTTCGAAAATGGCCAAATTAAATATTTGTCGTAAATATTTTATTGTACCTCTCACGCTTAAAGTTGAAAATTATCGAATACCCTACTGTAAATATTTCGCCCGTAGTCCTCTCACGATTAAAGTTGAATAAATCTTCGTCGTTAAAAAAAATCCCGATTAATATCCACATTAATTTTTGTTGATTAAATTTTTATTTAAAAAAATCCAGATTAATAACATCCAGTTTAATATCCTCGTGAGTAAGATTGAAAAATTTTTGAAACTGAGTTCAACGTAAAAATTCTCATAAATATTTCCGAAACTGAGTTCAACGTAGAAATTCTCATTGACATTTCCGAAACTGAGTTCAACTTAGAAAATTAGGAATAAAAATAAAAATCTTGTGCATAAGTGGTGGGTCCCACTTGGAGAAAATGAAAATTGCTGACTGGACTGCAGATGTGGCTTCATGAGGATGCAGTATTTGCTTGGGTTTTAATAGATAGAGGATTTTACTAATTCGAACAACAACAATTTCACTAAATCGATTATCATGACGAACGAACAATTTTCGGTATGTTTACAAATTAATCAAAATTTAAATTTGTCATTTTTTTTCCCGGAATCCGTTAATTGCTTGTTTATACTTAATTAAAATAATTGATATATGTTAAGTCTTAATTAGTTAAAATTCAAATGCGGATTTTTTTTTAAAAAAATTGGAAAAAATACCATGGTCAGACAAGAAACTGGATGTCATGGACCATGGCCAGACATTGGAATGAACGTCCAGCCATGGCTAGACATCAATTTCCAACGTCTGACCATGGCCAGACGTTGGAAATGGAGGTCTGGCCATGGCTGGACATCCATTTCCAATGTCTGGCCATAGTCAGACGTTGGAAATGGATGTCCAGCCATGGCCAGACCTCCATTTCCAATGTCTGGCCATGGTCCATGACATCCAGTTCCTTGCCTGACCATGATATTTTTTCCAATTTTTATTAAAAAAATCCGCATTTGAATTTTAACTTACTAAGACGTAACGTAAATCAATTATTTTAATTAAGTATAAACAAGCAATTAACGGATTCCGGGAAAAAAAATGACAAATTTAAATTTTGATTAATTTGTAAACATACCGAAAATTGTTCGTCCGTCATGATAATCGATTTAGTGAAATTGTTGTTGTTCGATTTAGTAAAATTGTTGTTGTTGTAATTTTTTAATTATTTTTAGTTGAATTAGTTGTATTTGATTTTGGGAGAATTAGAGAAAAGAGAGAGAGAAGAGAGATAGAGAGTTTAAGTGCATAAGGGCATTATCGTCTTTCGTAATGAAAACGTCGTCGATATTTCCTAAAACGTCGTCGATGTTAACCAGCGCCCTTTATTATTGTTTATTTTGCGCTTAATTTGTGTGCCATGACATCATGTGTGATTTGGAGTTGAAGGGAATAAGTATAAACTAAGTCATTCATACAACATTAACACAAGATGAATTAATAAAACATAAAGATGGTCAACCTAAATGATTACAAAATTCAACAAAGTCATAAAAACAAGGTAATGCTACTAATTAAAAAGATGAGGGTTGAATTCTTAAAAACAAAAAGGAAAAATTGAACCTTTAAGTAGAACTAGTTTTAACCTCGTGCAAACCTGCACGAGGTGTTTTTATGAAAAATAGTAAAAATATTATTAACAAAACATACATAATCTAATTTGGTGAAATTTATGAAATTAGCCAATATATTTTACAAACAATAATTCTTGGTCAAAGTTCAGGCATGAATATTTACGTCCAAGTCTTGTATTAGACGGGTTTTTATGCCTGGTCCAAATTTTAGTGTTTTATAGTAAATTTTAATATAGAAGTTTGAATTATCATCGTTGATAGATTAATTTTTCAAATCATTGTCGTTATTCGATATAATTTATATTTTTTGAATTTATTTTTTTGGTTAATTTGTAATCTCTTCAATTTTTTTTTTTTGGTAAATTTATTGTGATTTTCATTTAAAATAGTAAAAAAAATTAGATAAAAAGTATTCCCGCCGTCTCAATTATTTGTGTATATTTATTACAATATCTAAGATAAAGTTTTAAAACATGACCGAGGCGGATGGAATCAGATTTAAAAGTTAAGGCTAAAGTTGAGAAAGTAGGAAAAATGTGAACGACGCGTATTTTTTTGTTTACGTTTTATAAAAAAATTTGCAAATATTTGCAATCGGTTTTTCGAGTTTGGGTTGTATTTGGCCATGTCTTTAATTACCCCAAATGAGTTATAAGACAAAGAAAATTTATGAAGAAGTCAAAAAAAATAGTGAAAAAAAAATGATACACATGAAAAAAAAGAAGTAAAGTAATAGAGGTAAATAAATGGGGTCCACTACTTTGTTGTGATAAGGTGGCTTAATGTGGAGGCTTTAAATGTTTGTGTTTTAATATATAGAGGATAGAGGATAAGAGTAGATGGTGGCCCACCATAAAAAAAAAGAAAAAAAAAAGCAAAAGTCTATGGTTGATGACGTGGGTGAAGGAGGAGGGAGTAAATGTTTGTGTTTTAATATATAAGGGATTTTCAATCGGTTTTTCGAGTTTGAGTTTATTTGACCATGTCTTTAATTATCCCAAATGAGTTATACGGCAAAGAAAATTTATGAAGAAGTCAAAATAAATAGTGAAAAAAAAATGATACACATGAAAAAAAAGTAAAGTAATAGAGGTAAATAAATGGGGTCCATTACTTTGTTGTGATGAGGTGGCTTAATGTGATATATAGAGGATATAAGAGTGGATGATACCATAAAAAAAAAAAAAAAAGTCTATGGTTGATGACGTGGGTGAAGGAGGAAGGAGTAAATGTTTGTGTTTTAATATATAAGGGATTATACCAAATAGTTGCTTAGTCTTCTATTAAATGTGAAAAGTTACAAGTTTTCTTAATACAATGCTTCAAATAATTCAAAGGATTTTTAAGAGGTTGCTTTGATGTGGGAAATAACTGTTTACATCCCCTTAAAATTTAGGATTATAACAAAATTATATAATATGAAATTGCAAGTCATAGATATGAAAACGATACAAATGTAGAGAAAATGAATTAACCCTTTGGTCCTTAGCAAAATCGGCCTAAGAACAGATATCAAAATAGATATCCTCCTAATTGTCTCACCCAAGATAGATCGAGATATGCCCTTCTCCTTTGCTAGAAAGATCGATTCAAAGTTACTGTTAACTTTTTAGGTTTTTCTGTGATTTTGAGTGATGGAGGCACAAGTGAGAGAGAGTAGAAATTAGGTTAGAAATTTTTCCTTCCTCCTCTCTTGTTCACGGCACTAGTAGGGTTTTTTAATGAGGAGATTTAGTCTCCTCAAATAACTACCCATTGAGCGGAAAAACCCGAGTGTATCTGGACACTTTTTTCGGTCATTTTAGCTTCTAATATAATGTAATACATTATAATCGTCATTAGTCAAAGACCGACATTATAATACATCATTAATTATAAATATCCGTATATTTATAATTTTCCAATTAATCATAACGGTTTATGTTTAATTAGCTTACATTATATACAACAATTAAATATAACATTTTATATTCAATTTACGAATTACAGTTAATTCGTCCCAGCTAACTTTATTTAATCATTATTAAATAATTGTCTCATCATCACATGACTAACCTTTTAGTCAAAAACACCGACTAACCTTTTAGTCATTTAATAAGGCATCAATATGTTTATTTTCTCAAATAATCACATTTCTCAATCACATCCTTTAGGTGTGACTTTTAGGGACCAGTTGATCACCGCCATCTGTATGACGATAACGTCAAAATTATCTAGCAAGCCAACCGTTATCGATAAACGTTAATCAACTGATTACAATACAAAGTATACCTTGTGAACCTACAGAGATTTATTTATGTTATTGCACTAACTTTGAGGACACTGGCTCCAACAATGGATCTCCCACTTGTCGTAGCAACGGTGGTAGTGCGATAACCGATTCTCATATCCCATAAATAAATTTCTCCCCACACCAATGTCAACCAATTTGCAAAGTCCGTATTCACAAAGGTCGTAGTTTACAAGTGATCAGTATCAAGAGTGGTTTCCCCGCCTAGAGAGTAACTTAACTGATAAACGAATCTTTATTCGAGCATGGCCATGCATTTCAGTTACAGCTCCTCGAGTGGCCCTGAGAAATATCATATCCTGATAAAGGTGGGATATTTTCTTCAACTCGAATCTTGCAGATACAAGCGCAGTATGAAATGGCCCAGTGAAAATCTACTTAGCCTCCTGTTACAGTCGACCATGAGAAAGAAACCAAAGTCACCCAAAAACTGCCTTTATCTCAAGAGACAGTCGATAGTCAAAAGAATCGACTCTAGGAACACTATGGATGTCCTATCCACGACCTGGCACCTAATGTTCCAAAACATTTAGGACTCCATAACGTCGTCACAAAATGTCCTGCGCAGTATCATTATAACCCGCATCTGTGATCGATCAGTCAACTGTTTGACTTATGGCTCGTTGAACCCACCATCAATCGACGTCACAAAATAATTTCCAGAGTTATCAGCTCATGTAGGCAATTCTGACCCAAAACAAATATAATGTAATTCACACAGTTCACTTTGTGTGTTCAATGTTTGTCCGTACCACCCCCATGAAA
>JAIUZE010015562.1:0-11666 GCA_022085475.1 Heliosperma pusillum
CCGCTTTTCATGACTATGAAATTTGGCAAATGGATGTGAAAACCGCCTTCTTAAACAGTTATTTGGAGGAGGAGTTGTACATGGTACAACCCAAAGGTTTCATTGATTCTAAAAATCCTAAGAAAGTATGCAAGCTTAAGCGTTCCATCTATGAACTTAAGCAGGCATCTCGGAGTTGGAATCATCGTTTCGACCAAGTGATAAAAGAGAATGGCTTCACTCGATCGGTCGAGGAACCATGTCTATATATCAAGTCGAGTGGGAGCAAGATAGTCTTCCTGATATTGTATGTAGAGGACATACTCTTGATTGGGAATGACATACCTCTCTTAACTTCGGTGAAAGTTTGGTTAAAGAACCATTTCCAGATGAAAGATCTGGGCGAGGCACAAAGAATTTTGGGGATCCGTATCTACAGAGATAGATCACGACGGATGTTATCCCTAAGTCAGGAGTCTTATATAGATAAGATTCTTGAGAGATTCAGCATGACCAACTCCAAGAAGGGGAGCCTTCCTATGGTTTCTGGGATGCAGCTGAGCAAAGCTCAGGCACCTAAGACATCGGAAGAGGTCGAGTGCATGAGTCGGGTTCCTTATGCTTCTGCTATAGGATCGATCATGTATGCCATGATATGCACACGTCCAGACGTGGCATATGCATTGAGTATGACTAGTCGATACCAAGGCAATCCAGGTGAAGCACACTGGATGGCTGTTAAGAATATCCTTAAGTACCTACGGAGGACTAAGGATTGGGTATTGACTTATGGAGGCGACACTGAGCTATGCGCAATCGGTTACGCAGATGCCAGCTTCCAAACGGATCGAGATGACTCGAAATCTCAGTCTGGATTCGTTTTTTACTCTTAATGGCGCTGCGGTCAGCTGGAAAAGCTCCAAACAAACTGTTATAGCAGATTCTACGACTGAATCCGAGTACTATGCTGCTTCAGAAGCTGCGAAGGAAGCTATATGGATGCGTCAGTTCTTACAAGGACTAACTGTAGTTCCTAGTTCGAATGATCTGATCACCATCTATTGTGATAATAGTGGTGCCATCTTCCAGGCTAAGGAGCCCAAGTCCAGCAACAAGTCAAGGCATGTACAAAGGAAGACTCACATGATACGAGATTATGTGGAGCAAAGGGAGATAGTGATAGATAAGATTGCCACGGATAATAACGTTGCAGATCCTTTCACTAAACCTTTAAGATATGATAAGCATGTAGGGCACGTTATTTCCATGGGAATCAAACGTGTTCCTGAGTTGTATTAGTTGTTTTTTATGGATTAGACATCTGTATCTTTTCATAAAACTATTAATAAAATCATCGTTTTGTTTGATATATTGTTTTTCATGTGGGTTGTACAGACAACATTGAACACCACAAAGTGAACTGAATTACTTTATATATGTTTTGGTCCGTAATCACCTACATGAGCTGATAACTCTGGTGATTATATTGTGACGTCGATTGATGGTGGGTTCAACGAGCCATAAGTCAAACAGTTGACTGATCGATCACATATGCGGGATATACTGATACCTCGCAGGACAGTTTTGTGACGACGTTATGGAATCCTAGATGTTACGGAACATTTGTGCCAGGTCGTGGCTAGGACATCCATAGTGTTCCTAGAGTCGATTCTTTTGACTATCGACTGTCTCTTGAGATTAAGGCAGTTTTTGGATGACTTTGGTTTCTTTCTCATGGTCGACCGTAACAGGAGGCTAAGTAGATTTTTACTGGGTCATTTCATACTACGCTTGTTTCTGCAAGTTTCGAGTTGAAGAAAATATCCAACCTTTATCAGGTTATATCATTTCTCAGGGCCACTCGAGGAGTTGTAACTGAAATGCATGGCCATGCTCGAATACAGATTCGTTTATCAGTTGAGTTACTCTCTAGTCGGGAAAACCACTCTTGATACAGATCACTTGTAAACTACGACCTTTGTAAATACGGACTTTGCAAATTGGTTTACATTGAGTGGGAGAAATTTATATAGGATATGAGAATCGGTTATCGCACATACACTTGTACGGACAAGTGGGAGATTGTTGGAGCCAGTGTCCTCCACAGTTAGTGCAATAACATAAATAAATCTCTGTAGGTTCACAGGGTATACTTCGTATAATAATCAGTTGATTAACGTTTATCAATAACGGTTGGCTTGCTAGATAAGTTTGACGTTATTGTCATACTGATGGCGGTAATCAACTGGTCCCTAAAAGTCACACCTATTGGATGTGTTCGAGAGATATGATTATTTGAGAAAATAATTATATTGATGCCTTATAATATGACTAAAAGGTTAGTCAGTGTTTTTGACTAAACGGTTAGTCAATGTGATGATAAAAAATTATTTAATACAGATTAAATAATGTTGTTTAGCCGAATTAACAGTAATTCGCGATTAAATATAAAAGGTTATATTTAATTGTCATATATATTGCAAGCTAAATTAAATATAAACTGATATGTTGAATTAGTAAAATTGTAAATATACGGATATTTATAATTAATAATATACGGATATTAATTGCAATATATTAATAGCTAAATATGAACCGAAAATAAAGTATTATAATACTCTAAAATTTCGGCCATATGGAGGGTTTTTAGGAAAGAAAATACCTTTCCTAATTACACTAGGATACCTTGTGATAGGGGACTATATAAAGGAATTGGTTTCCCTATTTTAGTTTTTTTCTTGATCAACCCTAATCACAAGTTGAGCCTCCACCATCACATAATTCACAAAAAGAGAGAAAACGGTTTCTCAAGAGTTCTAGCAATCTCAAGGCATATCTTGTTCCATCTAGGGTGTTTTGATTAGGAGAATACCTATTTTGGTATTTGTTCTTAGGCCTTTATCGCAAGGACTAAAGGTTATTTCTTAATCCCTTCGTCTTATGCAATTTTGTTTATGACTATTAATCATATAAGTTAAATTTCATTATAATCCTGTCGATTTAAAGGGTTGTATACGGATACAAATCCCACACTCTTTGCATAGTCACGGCCAAATGCCCTCTTGCCCTTGTCTTGCTTTTCGAATTTAAGGGCCAATCGACAAACATCGTCAAAGCCCTCATAATTCTGGATTTCTACTCGCTGTTGAAGAGTAGGATTGAGGCCTTGTATGAAATGGGTTGTCCTCAATTCCTCTTTCTCCTCCAAATCACAAACTATGCTGAACTTTTCGAACTCCTTCACATAATCAGCCACACTCGAACCCTCTTGAGGTAAAGATGTCAACTTTAGGTATTGATCTTGCCCGTAGTCTCTAGGAAGAAACTATGAAACTCGGACTCGGCACTTTACCCCGCCGTACTCGTGTCAGTACGATACGACACGGGTACCGACACGGAATTCGTGTCTGGACGCCATTCTGAAAAATGGACACTTCAGTGTGAACAAACCAAAAGAAACAGCCTCAACCATTCAAAAGAAGTTGCAGTAGAAGAAAACCCATTAAAAGTAGAAAGATCAAGTTTTTAAGGTTCCAAGGAAAGTCTAACAGAGAAACTAATGTATTAAACAGGCAAGTAATGGGGTTATTTTATCTATTTATGGATAGTTGTGAATATTAAAATACAATAATTTTCTTTTATCTTCTTGCTTCTTCCCGATGGTGTGCAGCTGTACACTTTATTATTATGTTTTTTTAATTCTAAGTGGTGGGCCTAGTTGGTAATCAATTAACCAAGTCTAGTTTTTTTTTTAAATTGTTAAATTAAAGCATACTTTTAATATAATAAAAAAATTGTCTAAACATATGATCAGATGCCTATTGACCGTGTCCAAATACGAAAATTGAATAATTTGACCGTGTCCAAAAGTGGGCGTATCCGCTAGTTATTCATATCCCCGTGTCCTTGATTTTATAAATTTGTGTGTCGGACACAAGGATTTGTACCCGTATCCGTACAGGGTACCCGAGTCCGAGCACCATAGGGAAGAAACCTCTTCATAAGATGCTTCTTGAATTTCTCCCAAGTTTCAATCTTGCTTTTCTTATCTCGGTTAGATTTTTCAAGTTTATGTATAATAAGGATGCGTATTTGGTTAAATTCAGACTAGCAATCTTGAACTTCTTAATTATGTTCGTCGTAGTCTTTATACTTGAATATCCTTTCTACTTGACGAACCCAATCCAGAAACTTTTCAGCATCTAGATCCCGATTAAACTTGGGTATGTCGAGCTTAAAACCTCCATCATCGTCATTCTTGCTCTTTCTATTGTTCCTTAGGGAGTCCTTCTCCTCGGAGTCACCCTCGGTACTGGCCACATTTCCGTTTTTCTTCTTTTGCTTATCTAGAGATGCAACTATGGCTTTGATGTATCCTCACAACTCCGGGATTCACATTCCATGGCTATGACTTCCCAAGACTGATGTACTAGGGAATAAATCGAAAACCTGGTTATGATAACCACTTGAAATAGAACTTAGTCGATTTAGACTGAAGAGTTTAACGGACTGTTCGTTCTAATGTTGAAGTAACGTGTTTTAATTTGCAACGAGAACTTGTACCGCTATGTTATAGTTTTTGTAATAATAAGAACTGAAATTAAAGATAGAAATGGGTGAATCTCGCTCTCCGCCTCGCAAGGTACGAGCTTGAAACACTCGAAGGCAACCTCGCAAGGCTGTCTTATTTCTTTGGTCTCGCAAGAACAAAGAAGCAAGCTCACAATAATGTAAACTCTCAGATTTTTGGATTCATAAACTGATTTGTTTGCATGGGTTGCTTTGGTTTATATAGACCAAAGAACATATAAAAGCATCTACTTTATCTTACACAATCTGAAGTATTAAAGTCTAAACATAAAGCCTAGGTACTAGATAATCCTCCTAGCTCTTAATTTATTGAGAAAAGGGTTGGACCGAGTTAATACAAAATGGGAAGAATCAAAAGAGCCTTTAAGTCCAATAGAGCTTGTTTTGCCAAAAAAGGAAGATTAAAAGATGTGTGAGCGGATGGACTAGGCTTGCACGGTCCTCAAAAGACCTACACGGACAGCAAAGCAGCAGCAACATGACCAGTAGCTGCTTTTCCAATGTCCCATTTCAACATCATCACAAAACTCGAGTCAAACTTGAAACCACTTACGATGTGAGCTGCGTTATGAGTTATGACTGATGAGGACCTCATTTTCATTGTCGAGTAATGCTCCTGCATCATTACCCACCGAGAATCCCTATCCCACGAGAATTTACCTAATAACGAAATGTAAAACAAGTGAAACACCCCAATGTGGAAAATGTAAAGTACCATGGTGAATTGGAGGGAGTAGTAAACGCTCTCATCGAACAATGTTGGACAGTCAGGTGTGAGAATAAATGAGTTTCTTACACAGCTTTGTGAGATACTTGTAGCAGAATCGACTATCATGGGAATCAGATGTTTATTACTGTGTCCATGAATGAAACTTTGACTTAAAATCTTTCTATTCCTATGTTACTTATGGTCATTATTCATTACGGAGGAAGAGGTGTATATGCTTTTCATAATTTCTTGAAGCGGTTCCTGTGTCTTGTAGATCATCATTGAACTGCCATACTGCTTCCTTCAAGCCATGATTTATGGAACCATAGTGTATGCTACGATGGGATTTGAATGGAGCGTAGATAAATTCTTTTGGTTCATATTCTTCATGTACTCAACCTTGTTGTACTTCACTTATTTTGGCATGATGATAATGAGCCTGTCTCGAAACATGGCTATTGCTGGAATCTTTTCCTCAACTTCATACACACTGTGGAACCTATTTGCGGGATTTGTCGTTCCTAAATCTGTAAGTATCCATGTTTTTTAATGCATTTCTCCTACCTTTTCCACATCACAGTACTCTGCTAAATAATCGGTTCTGTTTAATCTTATATGACAGAGGATACCAATTTGGTGGAGATGGTATTACTGGATTTGCCCCGTTTCTTGGTCACTAAATGGACTTATAGTTTCTCAATTCGGTGAGATCAAGGAAAAGCTTGACACAGGAGAAACAGTGGAGGAGTTTATACGACGATATTTTGGGTTTCGAAGCGACTTGCTGTTGGTTGTTGCAGCAGTGGTCATCGGGTTCGCTTTGCTTTTTTCATTCACTTTTGCTTACTCAATTAGAACGTTCAATTTCCAGATTAAATAATTAATAATACAAACTCTATACCACAAATTCAGACTATTTGAACAATTTTTTTTTCTGTCAGCTCAATTTCATGTAAGATGAATATACGTTGGTCAGTCATTAAGGTATTATAACATCGTCTTATTTGAAATGTGTAAATGGGAAAAAGAGCATGTTACTTGGCTACATCGAAACGAGTAAATTGTATACATAAGCTTGGTACAAAGAATGAAAAAATAGACACTAGAGAAATTCCAGTTTACAAGAATGAATTGTGTTCAGGAGATTTGTGAGCATTCTGTAGGGAGGCCTTGAGGGAACCTTTGAACATCAGCACAATAGTTGTAGATCATATAATTCCTTTGTACCCAACTCATTCTTTCTAAGCTCGCTGAATCCAGCTCCTGGGTCAGCCAGTCGGAAGTCGAGGAAACCGGCCCACAAGAGGAAGTACCCGAAGCCCAGACGCAGGCATTGGCGCTATAGGCCTTAAACGAGGCCGTGAAAGGAGCCTTGGACCAATCGGCTTTAACCCGACCCCCTTGTGTGGCCCAATCATCAGCATTCCACAAGCTGGAGTAGACTCTCATTGGTTGGTTCTTAGGGAATGACACTCCCTTTGATTCCATGTTTTTGAATTCTCTGATAGGAATCCCGTCAACCGAAAACACGATTCTTTGGGGATTCCATAGGATTGAGTAAGTATGGAAATCCTTGGTGGGGTCGAACCATAAGTGGAACTGTTGCTCACGGTTGCCTTTCCCTTGGGCAAACACATTGGTATGCAGAGTGTAAGGCTCACCCGTCACGTTTCCTAGAAACTCGAAATCTATCTCGTCGTGGGCAGAGCCCACGGACGAAAGATAGTAAGTAGTTACACTACCAGCAGAGTTACCAGGCACGAGTTTTATTTGCATATCAATCTTACCGAACAAGTACTCGCTTTTCGACCTAAAACCCGAACCAGAGTACTTGTCTAGAGAAAGAGTGAGATCTTGGCCATTATTGAGAACCCTGGCTCGACCGTCACCGAATGTAATATCAAACTCATTATAAAAGTTGGCATTGGTGGTTATAATGATGGTTGCTAAAAAAAGAGTGGAGAGGACAAGTTTTGAGAGTTGCATTGTCGTAAAATCTCGACTAATAATTGATAAGACTTGAAATGTGTAAAAAGATTTGGTATGGAGTTATGAAGAAAAGGGGTGATGTATAAATAAGGTGATAAAAGGTGTTAAGAAGGTTCATGTTAAGTGCATAATGACATTGGTAAGTGAAGAAGCTGTATAGTTGTAAAGTGAGTTAAGTGGTAAATTGGTAATGTTTGGCTGGAATTTGAGAGGATTAATAGTATTATGGGACATTGGTCAATGACAGCTTTCAAGACAATAACGTACGTATGTAATTTTAAAATTAGGTAATGGGGTCTACACGTGGAAATATAATTCCTATGGGATACGATTATACCAAGTACTCCCCTAACAAAAACTAAATATAATTGTTAGTTTAGCGGTTTAGGATAGAGCCTCAAGTGTTGGAACATGGAAACTTAGAAATTAGAATTATTAAGGGAAACTAAATAAAGTTAAAATTTTCATTGAAAACGGATACTATCCGTCACAAGCTAAAACGGATAGTGCCTCTCCCATAATATGCAGTGGGAGGGCAAGTGGTTGACAAATGGATCTCCCCACTTGCCCTCCCACTTGCCCTCCCACTTGCATATTGCGAAAGGGACACTATTCGTTTTCAGCTTGTGACGGGTAGTGCCCGTCTTAAGTGAGATAAGTTGTTTATACGAAGATTAGGTAGCACCGACACGGACACAAACACGGCGTCCTATAAAGTTTAGGACACGTGACACATCATTTAAGTTTATATGCATTTAATAGATGTATAAATGTACGATTATATTTTTGTAAAAGTATTTGATATTAAATTTAAATAGGGATTTTCTACGTGATATCCATGTATTTCTGAAATTTTCACATGATACCCTTTAATTTTTCGAAACATACATGGTACTCCTAACTTTTATCATTAACCATCGCTGGTGTAACCTTGAACTTCTAATCCGTCAAATTTTTCCGTTAATTGATGAGATGGCTACATATTTAACTTTTTTTTTATATTTAATCAGCTAATCAACCTCTAACAATGGTATTATAACTAAATTAACATTATGCCCACATCATTTCACATCAAACACCATAACCCCAACCCATAACCACCATAAGTCCCACCGACATTCATTTTTCTACCGTCCTTACTACTTATCACCCATACTCTATGCACTTTGTTTACACCACTGTCTACATCTGGGTAACTCATAACTAAAGGGGAGATGATGGGGTGTGGATGTGGTGGCTCAAATTAGAGTTGGTTATTGGCGATGATGGCGGTACGACAAGGGTGATCGGGCATGTCGCAAGCCCGTGCAAAGATAAATTAACCAGACTAGGCTAATAACAAATTAATGTAATTAGGGAAGTAGGGGTCGATCCTCAGGGAGATGATGTTTCCTATAGAATGTGAAATGTCTCGCAATTGGGTCTTATCTAACGAATATCTGGGTTTTGGGATTTTAATTTCTAAACTAATAAAAGGCATAAAAGAAAACAAAATAAAAGCAAATAAAAATGAAAACAATAAAACAAGTGGTGAATTAACAATGATGAAAAGAATCTAGGGAAGTAGGTTCACACATGTAGATTGATATATTGATGAAATTGGATTTGGAACATGCAAATAATTCATTGTGAGTTCGTAAGAATGATGTGTTCATTACAATCATAGATCAGATGGTCTAGCAGGCTTTTAGGCAATTTACTAGGTCTTAATATACCATGTCATGCTTTGTCTATTCAATTCACGTATCTCTACCTTGGAAAAGAATTCCATTCTAGTCAATGATTTTGATCAGAAATCGTCAACTATCGTTATAGTCCAAACATGCATAGACACAATGTTTTAGAAGCATAATTTCTTTTATCCAATGATCATCTTTTAATCAATCTAACATGGCTACCCTACACCCTAGAAAGGTGACTACTCACTCATGGTGATGTTTGAATCTAAGACGATATCAACAATGAAAACTAGGATATACATGTTTTAAGACTCTTTATATGGCGATAATAACGACGCTAAAATGACAATCTAATGAAACGAAATGACAATTATAACGATACTAAATGAATCTAAGATAACATAGATAGAAAATAACAATCAAATAGAAAACATAAAGACATTAAACAAGAGATAAAATAGAAATACCTAGGTGACGATCAACAACGAAGGTGATAACAATAATAGAAATCCCTTGCATAGAATAATCGTTCCTTGAATTACAACGCTTGAACCCAACAAAGTAGATTACAAAGATTGAAATTCTTATTAATCTAAGCTAAGGTTTTGATGTAGAAAAGACAGAAATAAACTAAGAACTAAAGACAAAAGAAGAAGAAAATGATCTAGACAAGAGAAGAGAGGCTAGGCTCTCTCCTCTTAATCTAGGTTTCTAATCTAAAGAGAAGTGTAAGAAGAGAAGAGATGATTGTGAAGAGGATGTGTTGAGAAGAGTGGCTGGAGCATCCTTTATATAGCATTAGGGTTTCGTGGGGAAGGGGTCGAGCATCGAACATATAGGACAAAAGGAGGAAGTTGAAGCAATTTGCTCGAAGCAGCAGGGATACCCGATCGGGTACATCACTTACCCGATCGGGTAAGTTGTATTCTAGAAGCTTTGACTCGCGTTTCATCTCCCCTTGCTTATGACTTGACTTCCATTATCCCCCTTGACCTCCTGAGTCGGGTTTGTTGATAGGGTTTGATGTAAAACGATGAATTCTTCGCCTAACTGATTGATCTTCCGACAGCTACGAAACTGTCTTTGCTTCTTCTCTCTTTTGAATTAGTGAACCTTCTTGAAATGCCTTTGACTTGGTCAAGCTTGCTTCTTCAAATCGTCGGATTCTAGGCAAATGCTCGGGAATATAGAAAAAGGGCGTAGAAACGTCACTTTCCCTACAAAACAGGTTAGAACATAGGAATTCGCCTAGAAGACGATATTAGCTCATAAAATGGCTTAACAAAGCACAAATGACATACAAAACCGAGCTAAATTGGGGGTTAAAATCATACAAATATTCACTTATCAAAGGGCTAGGCGAAATTTGGTGACGGTGTAACACACAGTGAGATGGTTGTGCAATGACGACTAGGTAAAAGTTGGTAACAGTGTAACACAAGTGAGATGGTGGTGTGACATCATGGGTGGCGGTGTAACGAGGGTGCAACATCGTGTATGGTGGTGCGATGAAAAAGGGGTTATGTGGTTGATAAAGTTGTTATTGTTAGGAGGTAAGGACTAATAAGAGTGTAGGACACTATTTAACGGCGCACTAAAACAAATATTGACGGAATAAAAGTTTAGTGTTAAAATGATGGATGATAATAAACGTTGTGTTACACCGTCATTTTCGACGTCTCATTCCTCGTTTAAAGAATATCATTCACCCCAATTCAACTCATTTCCCCATTGTAAATCTACGTACACTATTCATCTTATATTCAACTTATTTTCGTTTAAAAGTGTATCTAAAATGTGTCCAAATACCATAGACACAAGTCCGAGAAGTGCCCAAATACATGGACACGTTTCGGATACGTGCCCAAATTAATGAAAAAAAGTTAAGACACGGCTTTATAGGTGTCCAACATGTTTAGGCGCGTTTCCTATATTTGTCGTGTCGGACACAGAAGTCGGACACGGGACAACTGGTTAAGAGGTGTGTCCGTGCTACCGAGTACAGAGGTGGCTATGGGTTGTGTCGGTGCATTTTATTTTAGGTTGCGCATGCAAAATATAATTACCAATTTACTTATATGTTCCTAGGCCGTGCTCATACAACACGCTTCACTTTATTTTTGGTTGTATATGCAAAAGAATTTCATAGCTAAAATTAGACTTAGAGCTAACTTAATAGATGTCTTAGGAGGGGTGACCTTTTGGGAAATTTTCGGCATGCGCATACGTGAAGTCATAATGCGTTAGAAATTATTTGTGTTGCGTGGGCAAAATACGCAGTCTAAGGAGCTACCCTAGTTCACCAACGGAGGCACGAGATGCTTTCCGAGTCCCCAGGCATCAAAACCAGTTTTTTTTTTTTGTGTATTTTGCTCCAATTATTATTAAGTGAAAATAGAACTTTATAGTTTCAGGTAAGAATAGGTATTATATTTTCCTTGAGATCACAAAAAGAAAATTTTATGGATCATTACTACTATAGGACCACTTTTAGTTTAAGGTTTGGGTTGCGGTGCTACACACAATGGCGCGTTGATAAATTTAGGAGTATTAATATGTGTTCTTAGGGCATACGTTAGAAAAACCGTTAGAAAAATGGGGTGGAGATTTAAACATTTGGACTATTAATATGTGCCCTTAGGGCATAAGTTAAAAAAACCGTTCGTAAAACGATTATTTGTACATGTTTTATTAACGCGTATACATCCAATAGAATTAGA
>JAIUZE010015563.1:0-18935 GCA_022085475.1 Heliosperma pusillum
ATTCACATGATTACGTGTTGATTAGGGTTTGAGTGTATCACGGCCATGTTTCTGAGAGGAACCTCTGAGCTAGCATACCAGCTTCCCTACCTCGAGTTATAGTTTATTATCGTTTTCACATGATAGCTTTCACATGCTAGGTTATTTGTTAGTTATCTGTTTCATAACATGAAAAGCATATCATATATGTTAAAGTTTTGTATTGTCCATATACATCGCTTTTATGTTATTCATGTTTTATTAAACTTGACATTTCGTGGCTGGGAGAACTCGGAGTTACTCCCCACTGACTGTGGCTTCCGTGTTTATATTTAATGCGGTCGAACAGGTGGTGATGCATACTTTGGGTACATTGACGAGCTAGCAAGCGAAGTATTTACCTTGGACCTATATTCGGTTCTTAGATTGTATATTATTATACACTCTTTTATTTCCGTATTTATACTGGAGATATGTCTCCGCGTCTTGTATAAACATTCTTTATGTATCAAATTTTCTTTTTGTATGAACCTTTGTATTGATGACACCCTTCGTTAATGTATTTAAATTATTTTTTTGGTCTTTCCGCAAATTTGAGGTGTCACAGTTGGTATCAGAGCTATTTTGCTCCCGACGCACGTTTGTGTACCCTTGCATAAATAACTTGACCTTAATAAATAATAAACTTGTGAGATAGAAGGGTAAGATTGGTAGATTAGGATTTATGTTGTAGTCTATTTGTTTATGCTAATTGTTAGGAGTAACTTAATTTGTTTTGTTTCTTATGACGATGGTTGGACCTCGTGTAGAAGAGATCTGTGTTACCTAGAAGGAGTATCCTCTACCGAAGATTTGAAGATTTACAAGCCTAATTGAAGTTAATTCCTTCTTCATCTAGAATTCTCTCGTCCTTATTGGATTATACTCTCGTCCTTCTATCTAAGAGCTTCTTTCTCTTCCAACCTATTTGCCTCTTGGAAATTACTCTAGATAGTTCCTCCATATTTCCATTGGTATCCTTACCTCCCTCTTGTAACATTTTTCTGGATGTCATAACCATCGGTTTGTGGATATTATACTTAGTCTGAAGAATTTTGAATCTTGTGGAATATTAGTGTTTGTTAGAATGAACTTGTGATTTGAGGAAAATGGTATAGATCTAATTTCACCCTATGGTGGTGAGAGTTGGTACCTTGAGGAAGAAATTTCGAATGTGATACCTAACCGTCCTATGGAGCTAGTTTCGTGTTTAAAAAGATTATAGAAAATGGAGAATAAGTTTAGGAAGAAACTATCCTAATGGTTTTAAAATATGAAAGCTTGAAGTTGCAATATCTTTTTGAGGATCGAAATAAGCTTAATAATAGTTGTGGTTGTGGTTAAGAATTTTAGTGATTCTTTAAGTGTTACTTGGGAATTTGTTGTCGTTAAATGTTGGACCCTAACGGGAATAAATACTTTGTGGAATTTGGATTTGATGACATAACTTGAGGAATATCGACATAAGCGAAAACCGATGTATTGAGAGTTTGGAAGAGATAAATAAATTGATTACGGTCACATTGCATATGTTTGGCAAAAGTTAAGTGAAATAAGATTTGTGTGACTAATCTCTTTGAGGTTTTGTGATTCAGCTTTTGAGGATGGGAAGGTTAATTGTTAATAATTAAGAGGAATGAATTTTTGGAATAAATTGGATCAAAGGATTTCATGATAAATCTCTTTTACCTTATGGTTGTTAGCAGTCTTGTTTCCCTAATTATAAAGATTTTGATGGTGGTTTCCAATAAGAGTTTGATGGATCTTAGAAGATTGTAATTGAATTTGAATAATGGGGAGATGTTACTCGATGTGTCGTACTTATGAAATATTTTGGTAAGAATCTGATGATTGAAAATGTTGAGGATATATTGCACTCGCTTGAGGACTAGATTCTGGTGCAGTTAGTGTTGTCAAGTTACGATCGACATTTGAATTTTCATAGATGGAAGATAGTATTGGGGTTCATCCTTCTTTCTTTACTTCTTTCTATTCGATTTCTTCTTTCGAATATTCCGTTCTTTCTATGGAATATCATCCTCTATAGATAGATTACTATAAGCTTTAGTTAGAAATTTTTGGCATAGATAATAGAGTAATTTCCTTTACTACGAAATTTTTGAACTAAAAGCTTTTGGAAATGTTTTATGAATTCAAGTATTTTACCGTCAAGGAGTGTTGAGACTTGTTATTGGAGACGTTCGATAACTAGTTTCCTCATTTATTGATGCGAAAATGTATCTTTTGAGTCTTTGACTTGGGACGTTGATGTTCTTAACCGCGGACGAGAACCTTCCGTTTCATTGATAAGACCCTGTATTTTTATTACAAGGATATTTTTAACAGTTTTGAAATAGACCTACATATATGTTACTTTCCTTCTTCTAAGTTTCGAGGACGAAACTTTTTAAAAGGAGGGGTGATTGTAACAACCCGAAAAGTACCCAATTTTTCTAGTAAAATTTCTTAAGGATACTTTTCAGCAAGGTTAAGTTTTTAAAATAGAATGTATTGTTTCGAGTCGTATTTTGAAATTCCGAGTTCGTATTTGGAATTTCTGAGAGATTTCATGAAAATCCCGTTTTTAGTCATCTTTGACTTTTCTTGACTTTTAAGTCGTCTTTGACTTTTTCTTGACTTTTTAAAGTCGTCATTGACTTTTCTTGACTTTTAAAGTCGTCATAAACTTTTCTTGACTTTTAAGTCATCTTTGACTTTTCTTGACTTTTCAGTCAACTTTGACTTTCGTTGACTTTTTCCCGACTCGCCTTGTAATTTTGAAGACCGAAATTTTATTTAAAAAATTAATATTTTTAATTTATTTTTATTTAGATTTATTAGAATTTATGATAATTTAATAAAATTATTTTGAATTGATTCGGAATTTATAATAAGGTTTTACGGTTTTAACCCAAACGTCATTTAACTATTCCCGGGTCAACTTAAGTCCCGAAACCCGACTTTGACATATCATCCGCCCCGGTCACTTTTTTTCCACTCTATTAGATCTTGTAATTAATATGATTAAACTAATAAAAATATCTTAGATATTTGTAACTTTATCGGTCTGTCAACTTAAACTCCGCAAATCGCGTAAAAACAGACCCGATTCCTCTCCATTTCACACGTCTCTTTTTCCCCTCTTAAGCCTTGATATTTTCTTTCTTTTCATTACGCACCAACAACTTTTCATTTTACAATCAATCAAATTAAGATCTAATTAATCGTTCTTCATCGTTCTTCATCGTTCTTCGTCGTTCTTCGTCGTTCTTCGTCGTTCTTGAGCAAAATCATCATAAAACCTTCATTTCTTATTCAAATCCGTCCTAACTTATATTTCTAAGATCTCCTCTTCGCTCTCCATCTTCAAGTACGTTTTATTTCAAATCCGACAAAATCGTTTTCAACATTTAATTATGGAAAATCAAGTTTAAGTTCTAATAAGGTTTTTCTTGTCATTTCTTATAGGGGAAGATTTTGAAGACGAGTTTGGAGACTCGTATATTTTGGGTGAAGATTAGTAGGCGGGTTTCTTATTTTATACTTCTTATTTTGGTGCTAATTGATCTTGCTAGCTAAGGTAACAATTCCGAGTTACTCGACGAATATATGTTACATAGCTTTTGTTTCTTTTATTTTTGGTTCATCTTTTGTTTTTGGTCATGTTATTATGATTTATGGTTTTTAGTAGTAACATGATAAGTAGTAATGATTTTCATGTTGTAGGGTATTTTTAATATGTTAGTGTTCTTGATGCATTTGGATGATGGTTCATAATAATGATTTTTGTATGATGGTTGTTAAAATGGTTGTTTGATAATTAAAATATGTTGGAATTAATTTGGGTGTGATTGTTGGTTGAACCGTGTAGGGATTGTTTAGGGGGGGCTGTGAACCGGACCAAACCAGCCGGTCCAGGCCGGTTCAGACCCGGTCTGGGTTGGTCCATGGTGGGTCCGGGTTTTGGTCTTTGGGTTGTGTCGATGGTTGATTGTTATGTTGTTGTTTTGACGGGGTTTAATTATGTTAAGCATGCGGGAAATAATTAGAAACGGTTTTTAGTAAAATCGATAAGGGGCAAAACATCCCAAACTATGCCGTGGGGCCCATTCCAGGCCCCATGTGTGTCTTCGGCCCAAATCAGCCGTGGGTCCCACTTTGCGACTTGTGACGGTTTTTGAGTTATCGTCATTTTATCGTGTTTTGTAATATTTAGCAGGTGGGAAATGTTAATAAGTAAAATATTTAATTAAAAAGGTTTTTCATAAAATTATTATTTCTCACATGTTGGAAATTATAAGACGAAATCGTAGTTTAATTTAATATCCTTTAAGTCAAGCGGGTTTTGGTATGATATAATAATTCACATGTTAGAAGTTAATAAAATAACATGTAATGAATATGTTGACTTTTATGTCTAAGTCTATGTTGTAAAGACTCTGTTTCTAGCCGGTGTGACCAAGCGGGTTTGGTCAAACTAAGATCTAGTCAGCCCCGTTTTGACTGATGACCCGTCGCGGGACTCGGGTCGGGGATTTGTCTTCAAGTAAGGTTGTATTTAATTCATGAATTAGCCTTAGTAGATATGAGGCGATATGTTATGTGAATATGATTTATATGCAATTAGTCACATGATAGGAAGTTTTTCCCGTGACTGTTTAATTGTATGATATATGTCGTGTTGACTAAGTACCCATAAAGAATTATGAGTATATGGCGTCTTGACCATTCTAATTCTAAATGAGTATCTTGGACCATGACATAGATAGGCCGTACTGTCTTTAACGAGTATATGTTCACCGTCGATAGCTTTTGTGTCCCGGCTTGGTGGGTTAATATCCAAGGCGGGGCATGGTTGCCTAAGAGTTCCACTTTGGGAATGGAGCCAGCTTAAGTACTAGCCATCTCTGCTTGGGGGTCGTCCTAGTAGAGTTTCTCATAGACGGTTATGTCAGGGAGGGGACGGAACTGAGCTTTTGTCGCTAGGTCTGATCAGTTAGGGACTAGGATTTTTCCTACCTTGTTGTAAGCCTCTATTACAGAAGTCGACTATGGACTGGCTAAGAACTTATGCCTGTTTGTAGACGTATTGGTCTTTCATGTTTGTATGATTCTATGATTTCTAGAAGGTGAGATGCAAGCCGGCTAGGATTGATAGAGTTTGGATTACCGATTGTTAACTGATTCACATGATTACGTGTTGATTAGGGTTTGAGTGTATCATGGCCACGTTACAGGGTAACCTCTGAGCTAGCATACCAGCTTCCCTACCTCTTGTTATATTTTATTATCGGTTTCACATGATAGCTTTCATATGATAGGTTATATGTTAGTTAATTGGTTCATAACATGAAAAGCATATCATATATGTTTAAGTTTTGTAGTTTCCATATACATTGCTTTTATGTTATTCATGTTTCATTAAACTCGACATTTCGTGGCTGGGAGGACTCGGAGTTCCTCCCCACTGACTGTGGCTTCCGTGTTTATATTTAATGCGGTCGAACCATTGGTGAATGCATATTTGGGGTACATTGACGAGCTAGCGAGCGAAGTATTTACCTTGGACCTATATTCGGTTCTTAGATTGTATATTATTATACACTCGTTGTATTTCCGTATTTATACGGGAGATATGTCTCCCGTCTTGTATAATTCCTATGTATAATATAAATTTTCTTTTGTAAAGAACCTTTTTATTTATGACACCCTTTGTTATGTATTTAAATTATTTTTTTTCTTTCCGCAAATTTGAGGGTGTCACAATACAGGCAGGGCAATGCTTTCTCAAACTTCTATAATGAGAACACAAAGAACCATCCTCTTTTGTCCTACAAAAGCACCAACATTCAGAATCCCCACCATCAGATTCAACAACCATTCATACCACATCAACAGAAGCCCTATAATCCACCTGGTTTTCAAAACCAGAGACCTCCATTTCAACCTAACTTCAATCAACCTTACCAACACCAACCACCCCAAAATCAAAGCCAACCCAAAGACTCAAGCTTGAGCATAATTGAATCCATGCTTCTCTAAGTTGTTCAAAAACAAGATTAAATGTTTGCTCAACTTCAAAAGAGTGATCAAGCTCAAAATGCTGCCATCAAGATGCTTGAAACTCAAATGGCCCAATTGGCTGCCTCTAATGCCCAAAGGAAACAAGGCCAACTCCCACCTCATGGTAAGCAACCGAGGGACACCGCTAATGCTATCACCCTTAGGAGTGGTACCACTTATAAAGAACCTCAGCAACCCAAGGAAGCAATAGTTGAGCCAACACCAGTAGGGAGCCAAAAAGATTCCCAACCATCCACTGCTAAGGAAGCGGAAAACAAAGAAAAGAAGGATGAACCTTTGAAGGAACCCATCAAGATCCAAGTTCCATTTCCCCAACGTTTGAGGAGAAATCATAAGGAAACCCAGTTTAGCAAATTCATGGAAGTTGTCAAAAATCTCCAGGTAATGGTTCCCTGCACTGAGTTAATCACTCAAATCCCTTCTTACACAAAATTTATGAAGGATAACTTAACTAAGAAGAGGACTTTAGATGATGTTGAAATCATAGCATTCACAGCTGAGTGCAGTGCTTTGCTGCAAAATAAGTCCCCTCCTAAGTTAAAGGATCCCGGTAGTTTCTCTATACCTTGCACTATAGGCACATACACAATCGATAAAGCTCTATGCTATCTAGGTGCCAGTGTAAGCGTCATGCCATATTCCATTTGTGAAAAGTTGAATATGGGAATTCTCAAATGCACCAGTATCACTCTGCAAATGGCAGACCGTTCTTTAAAACAACCTATGGGAGTTTTAGAAGATGTGCCTGTCAAAATTGGAAAGTTTTTCATTCCCGTCGATTTCATCGTCCTAAATATGGCTGAAGATTCTCAAATCCCTATTATTTTAGGAAGGCCATTTTTACACACTGCCGGAGCAGTAATCGACGTTAAGAATGGAAAAATGACACTAGAAGTAGGTGATGATAAAGTCACCTATAACTTGAACAGTGCAATGAAAAGCCCCATGCTAGAGGAGTCTTGCTGTTTTATTGATATTGTCGACTCCATTGTTGATGAATCTTTGTATCCATCAACAATCGAGGATCCTTTAGAAGCAATCTTCTTGTTGGAGGATATCTCTGAGAATGACAATTTCGAGATCAGTGAGCTGGAAAAGGACCTGACCGGAAAAGAAATACCATCAGAAGAAATTAAAGAGTTCATAAGCTTGATTGATACTCCTACCAAGACAGAAGTACAAAAACGTGAACTAAAACCTCTTCCCTCAAATCTAAAATATGCTTTTTTAGATGAATCTGAGTATTGCCCAGTCATAGTGAGTGCTCTCCTAGATGAAAATCAGTTAACCTCACTATTGACTGTCTTGACAAAGCATAGAAAGGCAATAGGTTACAAACTCGAAGATTTAACAGGCATAAGCCCAGACTTCTGCATGCATAGAATCAATTTAGAAGAAGGGCAAAAACCTTGTGTTCAAGGTCAACGCTGTCTTAATCCCAACATGCAGGAAGTAGTTAAAACTGAAGTTATGAAATTGCTAGATGCTGGCATAATCTATGCAATCTCTGACTCTAAATGGGTTAGCCCCATTCAAGTTTTTCCCAAGAAAAGAGGAACAACAGTAGTCAAAAATGAGAAGAATGAGCTCATCCCCACAAGGATTGTGACGGGATGGCGTATGTGTATTGACTACAGAAAGCTGAATCAATCAACTAGGAAAGATCATTATCCTCTACCCTTCATTGACCAAATGCTAGAGAGGTTAGCTTGTCACAAGTATTTCTGTTATTTAGATGGTTACTCAGGATTTTTCCAAATCCCTATCCACCCTGAGGACCAAGAGAAAACCACCTTCACCTGTCCCTATGGTACTTTCGCTTATCGCAGAATGCCATTTGGCTTGTGTAATGCACCTGCCACTTTCCAGCGTTGCATGACCAGTATCTTCTCAGATTTTGTTGAATCTATCATGGAAGTATTTATGGACGACTTTAGCGTCTATGGCATTTCCTTTGATAATTGTTTGACAAATCTATCCAGAGTTCTGAAACGCTATGAAGAAGTCGACCTTGTTCTCAACTGAGAAAAGTGTCACTTCATGGTGAACGAAGGTGTAGTTTTAGGTCACATCGTTTCAGAAAGAGGTATAGAAGTGGATCGAGCTAAGATCCAAGTTATTGAACAGCTGCCACCACCTGCTAATGTAAAAGGAATCAGGAGTTTCCTTGGCCACGCCGGTTTCTACCGACGATTTATAAAAGATTTTTCAAAGATAGCCAAGCCCCTGACTGAGCTCTTTTTCAAGGATGCACCTTTCAATTTCACAAAGGAATGCCTTGAGGCATTCAACAAAATCAAACGTGCTTTGATCACCGCACCTATAATCCAGTCGCCTGATTGGAATCTGCCCTTTGAACTGATGTGCGATGCGAGTGATTATGCCGTAGGAGTTGTTTTAGGGCAAAGAAAGGAAAAGTTTCTTCATGCGATTTACTATGCTAGTAAAACCCTAGATCCTGCCCAAATCAACTATGCCACCACTGAGAAAGAACTTCTCGCCATTGTCTATGCCTTAGACAAATTTCGCTCGTACCTAATAGGATCAAAAGTTATTGTCTACACTGACCATGCTGCCTTGAAATATCTGATTTCAAAGAAAGAGGCAAAACCTAGACTTATCCGATGGATCTTACTCCTTCAAGAGTTTGATTTAGAGATCCGGGATAAGAAAGGAGCAGAGAATGTAGTCGCTGACCACCTCTCAAGGATAAGAGTAACTAAAATAGGATTACCAACGCCAATTAATGATTCGTTCGCTGATGATTCATTAATGGCAATTGCGAACTCTTCTCCTTGGTATGCTGATATTGCCAACTTCCTTGTCAGTCGCCAGCTACCCTCCGACCTTTCTTATAACCAAAGAAAAAGATTTTTGCATGATGCAAAATCCTTTGTTTGGGATGACCCTTATCTTTTCAATCAATGTTCAGATGGTCTGTATAGACGTTGTATCCCCCAGTGGGAAGTAAAAAGAGTTTTAGAAGGATGCCACTCATCTGCTTATGGTGGTCATCATGGTCCGTCCAAGACCGTAGCCAAAGTCTTACAATCCGGGTTTTTCTGGCCCTCGATGTTTAAATATTCAAGAGACTTTGTTATGGCTTGTGATGCTTGTCAACGAATGGGTCAAATATCCAAAAGACATGAAATGCCTCAAAACGGCATATTAGAAGTCGAGATATTCGATGTCTGGGGTATTGACTATCAAGGACCATTCCCTTCTTCAAATGGAAATCGTTACATTTTAGTCGATGTCGACTATGTTTCAAAGTGGGTAGAAGCAATTGCCACCCCCACCAATGATGCTAGAGCTGTGATACGACTATTTAAGAAGATCATCTTTCCGCGTTTTGGTGTACCCAGAGCCGTGATAAGTGATCGAGGAACTCATTTCGGAGAAAAACAGTTAGACACTCTGCTTGCTAAGTATGGTGTGTATCACAGACGAGGTTTAGCCTACCACCCCCAGACCAGCGGTCAAGTAGAAGTTTCGAACAGAGAGCTAAAAACAATTCTTCAAAAAGTAGTCTCGAAATCTAGAACAGATTGGAGTAATAAGCTTGATGACACCTTATGGGCTTATCGCACAGCTTTCAAAACCCCGATTGGAACATCTCCCTATCGGTTGGTTTATGGAAAGGCCTGTCATCTCCCCGTTGAGTTAGAGTACAAAGCTTACTGGGCTATCAAAGAACTCAACTTAGACACTAAGCTTAGCGCTGATAGACGACTTTTGCAACTCAATGAGCTAGAAGAATTTCGTTTGCAAGCTTACGAGAATTCTAGGATTTATAAAGAGAAAACGAAGCGTTGGCACGACAAGAGGATAATCAGAAAAGAATTCAATGTCGGTGACCAAGTACTTCTCTTCAACTCCCGTTTGAAAATTTTTCCGGAAAACTTCGATCAAGATGGTCTGGACCATTCACTGTCACATATGTAAGCAAATACGGTTATGTGGAAATAATGGCTAGTAATGGTGAAAAATTCAAGGTCAATGGACACCAATTGAAACTCTACTACAGCAATTCCATGATCGGATGCTTAGATATTGTCTATATAGAGCGTCAATCCCCAACCAGATGATTTCATAGAAGAATTCGTCTAGCAGGACGTTAAACCAGCGCTTCTCGGGAGGCAACCCGTGTTTTTTTTTTTTTTTTTTTTGCATTTTATTTTTGCTTTCCCTTTTTCATTGTTAGATTTACTTTGCAGATGACAGAGTTTTTGAAGAATCTATAAAGACATTCCTTGTCAAGTCCAAAAGATTAGCTTCGGGGAGTCCGCGCTGAATAGTAAGCTTCAATCTTCTTTCATTTTTTTTTTCCCTTTTTACCCTTCTTCCCATTGAGCATCTCGTTGCATATTTAGTCTTTGTGCTCACATTGAGGACAATGTGATGTTTAGCTTGGGGGAGGGATTGCATTTTCCCATTCTGCATTTTAGTTGTTTATATTTTTCACTTTTTGAATAAGAGAAAAATTTAAAATTTTTTGAACATAATTGAATGCTTTTCATGCTTTGCTTGCTTGTTTACTATGCTATCATGTTACATTTCCCAAACTTAGAGCTTTCAAAAGATAATGATTCAATATTCATTGAATTGTTCATACATGGGGAAGTCTTGTACACAGTAGGCATGGAATGAATCTATAGATGAGTACGCTTGATCTTGACATTTGGCAAGTTACATATATTGTAAGGTAGAACCTCCTTAGGATGGTACATCTATACCCAGTCTCATCTAGGTGTGTGTAGTTCTCCTTGTGATGTGTGTCATGTAAAAAAACATAAGTATGGTTCTCATTTCATTTCTATAAGCATTGCAGTCATGATTCACTAAGATTTGAAGCCTTTTTCACTTTGAATTACCCCTCAAAATTAGCCCATTCATACAAATATTTCACAAAATAATAGCTACACATAAAAACTGCCTACCTTTTAAGCTAGTAGCTAGACTATGGTGTATGGGTGCTCTTTTGAGAAGATATGTTCTTTTATGTCGAAGTGAATGTGGGAGAACGAAAATGTTCAAGAAGTGATGTTATGTTCAGAAAAAAAAAGAAAAAAAAAATGAAATAGAAAATTGAAAAAGAAAGAAAAAGAAATAAAAGAAGAAGTTGTGAGTATCTCCTCAAAATGTCAAATCAATGTTTAGAAGGAGTTCACTCTTGTGTTTCGTGTGTAATAAGCCAATCCGTTCCTTCTGGCTTCGTTATTCATCTTTTGGGAATTAATCGAAAGTTTGGATTGAGTATTCATTTATCATTAGTCAGTTGCTAGCTCATTCTAACCTTCACATGACCATAACTGTTTATCCACCTTTCACCCATTTCCCAAAGCCTTCTTCATATTTTTTCGGCTTCTTTTCTGTGTGCATTGTGATCTTTGACTTGTGTTTTGAATTGTTTACCATATTAGACTGCGGACACATTTTCATAAGTCGTAGATAGGTGAGTGTCTCAAAAACATTTACACATAAAGAAATCACCTTTTGCATACATGAGTGTTCGAGTGTGCCGTGAGAGTCCATTTGTCAAAAAGATCATGCAAGAGCCGAAAATTCTGTAGTGAAATTCTTTCTGCTGCGCCGTTATGTAAATTTCAGCCATGTTTATGTATCATTCTTGCCCACGTTGTTTTTGGGTTATGATTCATTATGTTTCCAAAGTTTTACGTTGAGATTTGTTTCTTGATGGTGTAGTAGCCAATGCTTGCAACCCTTGTCCTGGTATTGTCTGTTATGTTTGCTTGAGGACAAGCAAGGGTTTAGCTTGGGGGAGTTTGATAAGTGAATATTTGTATGATTTTAATCCCCAATTTAGCTCGGTTTTGTATATCATTTGTGCTTTGTTAAGCCATTTTATGAGCTAATATCGTCTTCTAGGCGAATTTCTATGTTCTAACCTGTTTTGTAGGGAAAGTGACGTTTCTACGCCCTTTTTCTATATTCCCGAGCATTTGCCTAGAACCCGACGATTTGAAGAAGCAAGCTTGTCCAAGACAAAGGCATTTCAAGAAGGTTCACTGATTCAAAAGAAAGAAGAAGCAAAGACGATTTCGCAGTTGTCAGAAGATCGATCAGTTAGGCGAAGAATTCATCATTTTACATCAAACCCTATCAACAAACCCGACTCAAGAGGTCAAGGGGGATAATGAAAGTCAAGTCATATGCAAGGGGAGATGAAACGAAAGTCAAAGCTTCTAGAATACAACTTACCCGATCGGGTAAGTGGTGTACCCGATCGGGTATCTCTGCTGATCCGAGCTTTTGCTTCGACTTCCTCCCTTTTGTCCTATGTGATTAATGCGTGACCCCTTCCCCACGAAACCCTACTGCTATAAAAGGATGCCTCAGCCACCACATATCAAGATGTACCTCTCCACACTTCACACTTCTCTTCTTACACTTCTCTTTAGATTAGAAACCCTAGATTAGGAGGAGAGAAACCTAGCCTCTCTTCTCTTGTCTAGATCATTTTCTTCTTCCTTTTTGTCCTTAGTTTCTTAGTTTATTTCTGTCTTTTCTACATAAAATTCTTAGCCTAGATCAATAAAAATTTCATCTTTGTAATCTACTTTGTGTGGTTCAAGCGTTGTAATTCGTGGATCGACTATTCTATGCAAGGAATTTCTATTACGGTTGTTTGTAATTCATCATTATCGTTGTTGATCATCATCTAGGTATTCCTATTTTATCTTTTGTTTTAAGTTTTCATGTTTCTTATGTGATTGTTATTTCCTTTACATGTTATTGTAGATTCAATTTCAATATCGTTGTAATCGTTTCACTTCATTAGATCGTCAAAATAGCGTCGTTATTATCGCCATATAAAGAGTCTTAAAATATTGTCAAAACCAAATAAACATGTCTATCCTAGTTTCTATTATTAACATCATCTTAGATTTAAACATCGCCATGAGTGAGTAGTCGTTTTTCTAGGGTGTAGGGTAGCCATGTAGGTTGATTAAAAGATGATAATTGGATAAAAGAAATTGTGCTTTTAAAACGTCGTGTCTATGCATGTTTGGACTATAACGATAGTTAACGATTCCTGATCAAAGTCATTGACTAAAATGGAATTCTTTTCCAAGGTAGAAATACGTGAATTGAATAGACAAAGCATGACATGGTAGATTAAGACCTAGTAAATTGCCTAAAAGCCTGCTAGACCATCTGATCTATGATTGTAATGAACACATCATTCTTACGAACTCACAATGAATTATTTGCATGTTCTAAATCCAATTTCATCAATATGTTAATCTACATGTGTGAACCTACTTCCCTAGATTCTTTTTATCATTGTTAATTTATCACCTGCTTTATTGTTTTCGTTTTGATTTGCTTTTATTTTGTCTTCATTTATGCTTTTTATTAGTTTAGAAATCAAAACCCCAAAACCCAGATACTCGTTAGATAAGACCCTATTGCAAGACATTTCACATTCTATAGGAAACACCATCTTCCTGAGGATCGACCCCTACTTCCCTAATTACATTAATTTGTTATTAGCCTAGTCTGGGTAATTATCTTTGACCAGGGCTTGCGACAGGCCCGATCAACCCGTGGTTCTAAACCATTCTAAACTTCAAACTCAATGGTACATCCCCATAATAAATAGAAAAGAGAGGACAACGCGCCATACGACTCCTAGCCTCTCAATACCTCTTCATGCAAGGAGAGTTGTACAAAAGAACACCTCTTGGTGTCATCTTGCATTGCCTTGATCGTTCGCAAGCACAAAAGGTATTGGAAGAAGTTCATGATGGAGAATGCGGTCCCCACATGAGCGAACTCATGATGGCAAAGAAAATTACGCATCTAGGATATTACTGGACGACAATGGAGTCAGATTCTATTAAGTACGTCAGACATTGCCGTAATTTCCAGATCTTCGGGAACGTGTAGCATGTTCCTCCCTCGATAATTTACACCATGACCTCTCCTTGGCCATTTTCTACTTGGGGAATCGACATCATTGGAAATATCACCTCGGACGGAACAGGAGGTCACTGTTTCATTTTGGTAGCTATCGATTATTTCACTAAATGGGTCGAAGCAGTATCCTACACTAGTCTCAACGCTAAAAATGTGGCAAAGTTCATACAAACCAATATCATCTGTCGATATGGTTGTCCATATGAAATCATCAGTGATAATGGGTCATATTTCCAGGCTGAGACTGAATAATTACTAGCCAAATACAAAATCAAGCATCATCATTCCTCGACTTACAGACCTTAGAATAATGGCGCGGTAGAGGCAGCTAATAAGAATGTCGTCAAAATCCTCAAGAAAATGATCGACAAATACCGCGATTGGCCAAGCAAAATACCCTTTGCATTATGGGGCTATCTCACCTCAGTTAGGACATCCATTGGGGCCACTTCTTTCTATTTGACTTACGGGATGGAAGTTGTACAACCAGTAGAGCTGGAAATCCCATCTCTACGTATTCTTTTGGAAAGTCAAATTTTGGAAGCTGATTGGAAAAAAGATAGATATGATAAACTTGTCCTCTTGAATTGGATGAGCGAAGGCTGCGCGCTTTACATAATGTACAGACATATCAGGCACGTATCACACGAGCCTTCAATAAACTGGTTAGGTCTAGGAACATCAAAGAAGGGGATTTGGTGCTCAAATCAGTCAGAGCTCTCCTACCTGTTGACCCACGAGGAAAATTCAAACCTAACTGGGCTGGACCTTTCTTAGTCAAATCCATACTCGCAGGGGGTGCGCTTAGAATCACAGACTTAGATGGGAACACGTTCGCTAACCCTACCAACCTAGACCAATTGACACGGTACTACCCGCGCCTCGCGTAACCCACGTGCCGCTCGTGCGACACGAAATAAAATTGGCCCGTGGCCAGTTAAAATTAATGTCGCTATGCTCTTTCATTTTGACATTTGGATATCCTCATGTTATCAAATAAAGTGAACTGTACTTCTTTTAGGAGTAAGTAAAAAGCACATGCTACCTTTTTCGAAGTTCATTACAAGCTCTTCCTTCAAACGATTATTCTTTTACATTTTTTCGAACTACACGCAGGGTTTGATTTCATTTTTGTAATGTATACGTAAGCAATCCTTCACAGGATTCAGCCTGTCATTATTTTAAATGTAAATAGAAGGACATCTGCGTTTGCATTTGAAAGTTGATAATAATAATAAAGGAAAATATCATCAGTTTCTTAACTAACTTCATCTTTTATTCATTATCCCATAAATAATAGTAATACGCCACATACATAAAATAAATGCTGAAATAAAACTAGGTTAGGATTCTAAAAAACCCGCCATTTATTACAACTTAAATAATAATAAATAATATGATATGACTAAGGCTATTCTTCCATCTTCCCCTCGCCTTTGTCGCCTTTGTCATTTTTCTTGTCTCGGCCACGAGCCGAGCGCTCTTGTCCTATCTCGGACCTAATCACCAAGGGTCTTTCTCGCGGTCTAGCCTTACCATTTCTATCTACCACCATCTTCATGCTGGAGTAGGTGTCCTCCACAATAGTGCGCCACATAATAAATCTCATTAAGGGATATAATTGGGATATTTATTGACTATATATATCTATGATTAGTCAGTTGATTAACGTAAATCAATAACGGTTGGCTGACTAGAGTTTGAAGTTATTGTCGTATGACGGCGGTGATCAACTGATCCCTTTCGGTCACACCTATAGGATGAAATCCAAATAGTAACTAATTATTGGTATATGATACAATTGATTAGTCCAATACATATATTTGATATGTACGAGAGTTCATTGTTAGAAATTGAGTTATGAACTCAAATTCGATTAAGTTTATTTTTCAATTATGCGATAATTGACTAATAAATTTATATCTTATTTTATTATGATTAAATAAGATTCAACTTAGTAATTAATCGTTAAATTACTAAGTTAGTTGAGGTTTTGAGATAGAGGTAATTAGTTAATTATATTTACAAAGAGTTGTAAAATAAATTAACTAAGTATTGTGGGACCCATTATATATTGATATAATGGTAAAATATTACTTAAAATGTTAAGTACATATTATTTATTTATTTGTGTCATATAATTGTTATATGATCAAATTAAAACTTAATTATACAAGATAAATAAGCATATGATAAATAAGTATTTGTGGGACAAATATGAAAAATCAAAATGGACTATAATAAGCCACATGTGGCCGGTTATGGCATGTGTAGGAAGAAATGATTTTGTTCTTTTCTTCTTACACAATTCTTCTTTTGATTATGACATAATCTACATACTTTAATCAATCTAACATTTTCTACACTCCACCTTATTGCATGTGAATAAATTAACAAAATAAGAGGCCATATTTGCATAGTATGGACCGGCCATAGTGGCTTTATAATGAACAATAGTTGTTCATTTTTCCACTACTTCATTTTGTGCTTAATTCACACTTCTCTCTAAAACTCTTCCTCTCACTAAAACTCTCATAATACTAATATTTCCTAAGTATTACTAGTGTAGTAATATATTCTAATATTGGTAGTATTATATCTATCTTATTATCTAGTTAATAATAAGAATAGATTATTTGGTATCATCTTGGTGCAACTTGAAGGAAGTCTTCTAATTTGGAGATTATTCGTGTTCATACATATTTATAGCTTAAGAACAACAAGAAGGAGTTCTTGTTGTGCCCATTTTATTTCCATATCAATGTGAGGAAATCTCTTCTTTTATATAAATGTCTTTATATTTGCATGCATGTTACATAGATCATTAAATACTAAATTAACAAGTAATTTAGTAACTAATTAGAGGAGTCTAATTAAGGTCTATGGACTTTCATGTGGTATCAGAGCTACCTTGTAGCATGCATGTTCATTTTGGACATTTTTTATTAAAGTTATACGATAACTAATAAATCAAAAAATTGAGTTAAAATATGATTCTAACGAAAATTGTTGGTGCATGTATACCTAATAACCTCAAAATGTTTGTGGTAAAAGTTCGTGATTTTAGGGATTGATTTGCTATTTAATTTGATTTTTGGCTTTTAAACCGAGTTAACATGCATTTTATGAGTTAAAAGTTAACTAAAAACAGCTTCATGTTGATTTTGGCCATGAAATTTTAATATCATCTCACATGCATGTCTTAAATATTTTATGTAAAATTTCGTGACTTTCAATTAAGTATTGCATGTTTACTGAGTTTTATACGATAAAAGTCGATAATATGAGATTATAATGTTCATAAAATTTAAACGTCCTTTTCTGGTCATGAAAATTTTTGGTACATTTTAAATTTGATTTTGATCATCTTGGTGAAAATTCATAATTTGTTTCACTGTTTTACTATATTTTATTTGATAAAACCATTAAATACAAAGTTATTTGTTCATAAAATTAATTTAAATTTTTTGAGCAAATGTTTTTTATTTTTAGAGTTCCTGGAAATGTTCCAGAATGTGCAAAATTTTTGATTTCAAATTTTTATGATGTTTATATTTTATTTTGGGTTTATTTCATAATTGTTATGATTAAACCGTTATATTTAGCAAATGAAATCAAATCGATCTAATTAATGACCAACAAAATTAGTAGGGACTAATTTTGAGTTCTAAAACAATTTAGTTAATTATTTTGAATTTAAATGAGATTTAAATGTTGATATTGATTTTTAATGGTTAAAAATCAATAAATCCCGTAAAATCGAGCTACAATGAGCATGAATGTGTTTAGGGCGATTTTGGCTTGAATTTTGCAGCAATTTATTTTATTTATGGTTGAATGAATGAATGTCATTTATTTAATAATTTATGCAAATTTTGTACCTAGTATGGCCTAGTTATTTTTAATCGTTATTACCCGTAAAGTAAGGGAATAACGGTTTGATTGTAATTTTATTGCGATCTCGTATCGGCGGTTTGTATAATTTAATAATTTCATTTTATAGAATAAATGTATAATAGGAATTTGTATATTTGTATATTTGTAATTATTTTTATGAAGACCGGTGACTCCCTCTAGACGGTGCCATTTTGGAAGGTGTTCCAAGTGAAGAGGCAAGGGACCAAGGAGTTGGTTTCCGAATTTGTAACTATCTAGTTAATTTTGATTAGCTAGGTGGTCATACTAGGATTTTATTGTTGCTTGATTGCTTGCTTTATTTTCGCTCATGCCAAAATCGTCACACATGCAATTTTATTTCTCGATTGTCAATTCAAAGTTATTCAAAATTCACCGACTTAGTTCGCTTATAGGGAATTAATAACAAAATTGACAAGACCTCTCACATAACTTAAAAATTGAGATTTAGCCTTACCAATTAGTAACACCTATGAACCCCGTGTTCATTAGGGCTACCACGCTCGTGGGTCCCTTTTACCTCGGGTAAGTAGGGTGATGCGATCACAAGCCAAAATTGGATTGGACTCAACGAGATAAGCGTTATCTTGGGACTAGGAGATGGATTTAGTTGAAATCCGTCAACCAAGAGTTCTAAGGGTAGAATTAGTCAAATAACGACTTACCATTTCTAGGTAAAAGTAGCATGCGATGACTATTTTTATTTTAAAAAATGGGTCTTGGAATCATTTATATAATTTAGTGAGAGGTCATTATATAATTGCTAAGCTTGTTAA
Organism: Heliosperma pusillum; assembly: GCA_022085475.1. Lineage (NCBI taxonomy): Eukaryota > Viridiplantae > Streptophyta > Magnoliopsida > Caryophyllales > Caryophyllaceae > Heliosperma > Heliosperma pusillum. The sequence continues at coordinate 18,738 of JAIUZE010015563.1, forward strand.
AATGTTTTTCAAGTAAATTAACAATGAATGTTTATATATTTCTTTTTGTTGTAGTTACCATATTCGCATAATGTCAACATCATCAAACGTTGCAACCTTGGGTAGAGACTCATGGTTGAGGTCCGTCATGGACAAGTGTGTCCTTAAGGATGACGGAAGTAACTTTGTTGAATGGGAGTCAACGATCAAGAGCGCCGC
>JAIUZE010015565.1:0-34170 GCA_022085475.1 Heliosperma pusillum
CCTGAGCAGAAGATTGCTAGGTTTTTAGAAGGGCTTGATGAGAGGGTGGCTAGCAAAGTTAAACTGCACAACATCTATTCCTTTGAGGAAGCTGTCAACCTATCCCTCAGGGTGGAGAAACTGGGAAAAGGGAAGACCAGTGCATCTAGAACACCATCAAGAACACCCTATAAGCCTTATGTGGGGGCTAGGATAGGAGAACCTGTCATCCCTACTAAAACACCTATTACTGTTGACAAGGGTAAACCTGTTGAGTCTAGTCAAAAGAAAACCATTCCCCTGAAGAAATGTTTCCAGTGTCAAGGGTATGGCCACTTTGCTAGGGAATGTCCCACTAAGAGGGCTCTTAGCACCCTGGATGTGGTACATTGGGGAGAGGATGAGATCTTGGTGTGTGATGATGAGATGGAGGAAGATGAGATGGAGGCTAGTGAGGAGTTGGTGGAACCTGATGCTGGGTTAAGCTTGGTAACATGGAGAGTAATGCATACACAACCTCAACCTTTAGAGGAATACCAGAGGCACCAAATCTTTAGGACTAGGTGTACCATTAAAGGGAGAGTCTGTAATTTGATCATAGATGGAGGTAGTTGTACCAATGTTGCTTCAAAAACCCTGATAGACAAACTGACCCTGCCAACCAAAGACCACCCTCACCCTTACAAACTTAGGTGGCTAAACAAGGGGGCTGAAGTGAGGGTTGACCAGCAGTGCGTAGTGCCATTCTCCATTGGGAAGGGATATGTTGATGAGGCTCTGTGTGATGTACTTCCCATGGATGCATGTCACCTTCTGCTGGGCAGGCCTTGGGAGTTTGATAGAGATGCTGTTCACCAGGGTAAGGAGAACAATTACTCATTCAAGGTTGGAAAGAAGAAGATCATATTGGCTCCTTTGCCCCTACCTTAATGGGAAATTCCCCTCTCCTTACTGAAACTGCTAAAGAAGTCTTGCTGCTGAGTGAGTCATAGATAGTGCAAGAGTTGAGTGACCTCAGGCCAGTGTATGTACTCCTCACCAAGGAAGTTGGAGTGATTCCTAGTCATGTCCCTAAGGAGGTACAGAATCTACTAAAGGCCTATGAGGATGTGTTCCCAGATGAGATTCCTAGTGGGTTACCTCCACTGAGGGGAATTGAGCACCACATTGACTTGGTGCCTGGGGCTATCTTACCAAACAAACCTGCTTATAGAAGTGACCCTAACGCAACACAGGAGATACAATCTAAAGTGGGAGAGCTACTTAGCAAGGGTTATGTCAGGGAGTCTCTTAGCCCTTGTGCTGTGCCTGCTTTGCTAGTACCAAAGAAAGATGGAACCTGGAGGATGTGTATAGACAGCAGGGTCATTAACAACATCACCATTAAGTACAGGTTCCCTATACCTAGGCTTAATGAAATTCTTGATGAACTAAGTGGGGCTTAGGTGTTCACCAAAATTGGTCTTAGGCAAGGCTATCATCAAGTGAGGATTAGAGCTGGGGATGAGTGGAAAACTGCTTTCAAAACCAAGCATGGTTTATATGAATGCCTGGTGATGCCTTTTGGGCTCTTAAATGCCCCCAGCACCTTCATGAGACTGATGACAGAAGTGCTAAGACCCTATTTGGGGAAGTTCATTGTGGTCTACTTTGATGATATTCTGGTCTATAGCTCCAACAAGAAAGAACACTTGCAACATCTGAAGCTTCTATGTGAAATTATGAGGGAGAACAAAGTATTTCGCAAGCTAGAGAAGTGCACTTTCATGCAACCTGAAGTTCACTTCTTGGGGTTCATAATCTCAAAAGATGGGGTTGTTGTTGATCCTGAAAAGGTCAATGCTATCAAAGAGTGGCCTGTACCTAGAACTGTGACTGAAGTAAGGAGCTTTCATGGGCTATCATCCTTTTATAGAAGATCCATCCAGGGTTTCAGCTCCATCATGGCTCCCATCACTGAATGTATGAAGAAGGGGGCGTTCAACTGGAGTGACAGGGCTGAGAAATCATTCAACTTAATCAAATAACTGCTCTGCAGATCTCCTGTGCTAGGACTACCAGACTTCAATAAGCTATTTGAAGTAGAGTGTGATGCTAGTGGACTGGGCATTGGAGCTGTATTAGTGCAAGAGAGGAAGCCTATAGCCTACTTCAGTGAGAAATTAAATGGAGCCAGGCTGAACTACTCTACCTATGATAAGGAGTTCTATGCAATAGTGAGGGCATGAACCACTAGGGGCACTATCTGAAACCCAAACCTTTTGTACTACATTCAGATCATGAAGCCCTGAAATTTATTAATGGCCAGCATAAGCTCAATCCAAGGCATGCAAAGTGGGTGGAATTTCTTAAATCCTTCTCTTTCTCAAGCAAATACATTGAAGGGAAGAACAATGTAGTAGCTGATGCCCTATCTAGGCTTTGAGTTCATGAAGGAGCTCTACCTAGAGGACCCAGACTTCAAGGGGGAGTGGGAGGTGTACTCAGAGGGACAGCTCAAGAAGGGGAGCAGATACTTAACACATGATGGCTTCCTCTTCCAAGGGAACAAGTTGTGCATACCCAAACGACCTTACAGAGGTCTGCTAGTCAAGGAGGTTCATTGCAATGGACTTGCAGGACACTTTGGAGTGCAGAAAACTTATGAGATTTTACAAGAGCAGTTTTATTGGCCCAAGATGCTAGGAGATGTGCAGGACACCATCAAAAGATGCAAACCCTGTCAATTGGCAAAAGCTCAATTCCAAGCAGGCCCCTACACACCACTACCTGTACCAAACAAACCTTGGGAGGACATTAGCATGGATTTCATAGTAGCATTACCTAGGACACAAAGGGGAAAGGATGCAGTGATGGTTGTTGTTGACAGGTTTAGCAAAATGGCCCATGTTGTTGCTTGCAAAAAGACAGAAGATGCAATGGGGGTAGCTGAACTGTATTTCAAGGAGATAGTGAAACTGCATGGGGTTCCAAGAAGCATTGTGTCAGATAGGGACACCAAGTTTATGAGTCACTTCTGGAAGACACTCTGGAAGCTACTGAAAACAAAACTCCTCTTCAGCACTTCCCACCATCCTCAAACTGATGGACAAACAGAGGTCACCAACAAGACATTGGGAAGGATCTTGAGGTGCATCATTGCCAAGTCTCTCAAGGATTGGGATCTGAAACTAGCACAAGCTGAATTTGCATTCAACAGAGCTCCATCAAGCAGCACAGGTAAGAGTCCTTTTGAGACTGTCTATGGTACTAACCCTTTAATGCCTACAGACCTAGCTCCAATACTCAATATAGAAATCAGTTATGATGCCAAAGAAAGGGTGCAACAGATGATGAAGATCCATAACCAGGTCAAGCAACAGATAGAGAAAACCAATGAGATGTACAAGTCATGAGCCAAGGGTCCAAAGAAGGCCAAAGAATTCAATGCAGGAGACATGGTGTGGTTACACCTGAGGAAGGAAAGATTCCCAGACAAAAGGAAAAACAAACTAATGCCCAAAGCTGATGGCTCCTTTGAAATACTTAAGAAGATAGGGCCCAATGCTTATAAGGTGGATCTACCAGGCCAATATGGAGTACATGGGTCATTCAATGTAGGAGACTTAAGCCCTTATCATGGATGGCCTGAAGATGAAGAAGATTTGAGGACAAATCCTTTTCAAGAAGGGGAGGTTGTAACAGGAGTTCAAGCCAAGACACAAGCCACACAAACCAGCTCTATAGAACAGATTCCAGGAGAGCCAAGGGGCTCACAGAGCAACACAACCAGCAGCTTAGAAGCCTCCATGACCAGCTATGATAACCTACTCTACAATACTAACACCCCTCAGTACAACCCCAACAAAAACAACCCACCCTACAGCCAGAGAACAACCCACATAAACAGCCCCAACCCCAACTGTCAAAACAAGAACAGCCAAAGTACAATTCAGTCTCAGTCACCTTGGGCAGGGACCCTGGTGAACTTCTACACCTAAACACACCCAACCAATACTTCAGCTTGGTCCGAGGGCGGGTCCTCTACATTTTTGTCCAGGATTTCTTCTTGAGAAAATGTCTAAATCAAAAGTTGGCTTAGGGACCAAGTTCAACAGTCCAATTTCAAACCTTTTGTGCAGTAGTTAAAATGTCACTGTCAACCTTCCCCTTTTGAACAAATAATGCGTGAGGGACCTTCAGCACATCTTTGGGATCCATTCTTCTTCAGTTTGGTTCACAAACCCAAGCCTGAAAGTCCACTCTTCATCCAAGACATACCTGAGCAAAACAATTAAGGAAGATTGTCCCTTTAGGATTGCTTTTTCTACTTTATTTACTTTATGTCAGTAGTCTGCAAGTTTGTAGCTGTTATTTTGTTTTGTGTTGTAAGCCTTTGTGGCCCTAGATGTAACTAAATGTCTGAGATGTATCCTTGTTGCCTATATAAGGCCTTTACCTAAGAAATGCAAATCAGATTGGAGCAAAACTTTAAGAACTGAAACATTGTTTCGGTTTGAACTCTTGGCTGTGTGCTGGAGTATCCTTCCTTTGCTGTGTGCAGGGAAGTGAGTCTAGGCTCTTTGCTGTGTGCTGGGGTCAAGTCTCAACCCTCAACCATTGGCTGTGTGCTTTGGTTAAGGTTCTATCTGTCCTAACTTCAGCATTCAATCCTTAAATCAAGTTTAGTTTGTGTGCTCAATTCAAGACCCTCTTTTCTTTAATGTTTGTCCTGTTTTCTCTATAATTTTAGTGCACATTTGCTCTGAAACGAGACCCAAAGGGGCCTGATTTCAGGCCAAAAGGACGCCCCAACAGCAGCCACCCGAGCATGGCTCAAGTGACTCTAAAACTAAGCTAAATGACACCTAAAACCCGGGCTAGGGATAAGACGGTCCCGGAAACCGCTTTCCACAACCAAGTGCAACCAAAACTCAACGAAACAACAACAAACTAAACTCGACAACAGTAGTTGTTCTTCTCATTTGAGGGGCTGTTTTGGAGGGCTTATTTTGTGGGTTTAATACAATGGGAGGTAGATGGATATGACTTAGACTAGATCACACAGCATGTCTAAGCCTCGAGGTAGTTTCGCCCAAGCACACAAGCATAGGACTCAACCCCGCTCCAATGGCTTGAAGCCCTTGGAGGTTCTCCAGCACATAGCAAAGAGCAAGAGTGTCTAAGCACACAAGCAAAGACTTAATGGTTTTTAAAACCTTCTAAAAATTCATTTCATAATCTGAAAACTTACAAGAGGGTGTGAGTTCCTTATATAGAGCCTCAAATTACATCTTGGCCTTTCATCTAAAAACTAAATCTAATGGCTAAAATTAAAAGGAGAACAAGACAAAATAACAAGCTGTAAAATTAGCATCCTAAATCTTGGCAACTTGCATAGCTGGTCCCTTGCTTCCTTAAAGTGGCAGCAGCTTTGTAGTTGTTGGGAGGGACAAAAGAAAGGACCACAAGATGTAATTTGTCCTTGGACACTTCCCATGTGCTGAAATCTCACAAGGGTAATAATATGCCAAGTCCTCATAGCAAAACAACATGTTCCAGCAACGTTCCTCCAGGAGTTCTTGCACGTTTCTGGAGCAGACTTTTGTTCCAGCAGGATTCCTATAGAGTTCTTGCAGGATAAAGTTCAAGCAGGATTCCAGTAGACCACCTGCAGGCATACGTTCATGTTGGCCTCCAGTAGGGTTCCTTGAACTCAGGCCCTCTAGAAGACATTAGGAGAGGCTGTTCCTTCAAGATCCAGACCCTTTCGCACATGCCATAATTTGGCTGTTTTGCTTGAAAATTTCAGGGCCTTGGTTCTTGCTCTGATACCATTTGCACTGAAATTTCCCCCAAAAGGGCTGATTTCGTGCCAAGAATGACGCCCCAAAAGCAGCCACTCGAGCATGGCTAAAGTGACACAAAACCTAAGCTAAATGACACCTAAAACCGGGCTAGGGATAGGACGGCCCCGAAAACCGCTTTGCACAACCAATTGCAACCAAGACTCAACGAATCAACAACAATTTAAATTCGAATCGAGTAGTTGTTCATCTCAGTTTGAGGGCTGTTTTGGAGGGCTAATTTTGTGAGTATTATACAATGGGAGGTAGATGGATATGACTTAGACTAGATCACACAGCAAGTCTAAGCCTCGAAGTAGTTTCACCCAAGAACACGAAGCATGGACTCAACTCCGCTCCAAAGCACTAAGCAAATGGAGGTTCTCTCGCACTAAGCAAAGATGATAAATGCCCAAGCACAAAGCAAAGGACACAAGGGTTTCAAAAACCTGATTTTTTTCATTTCATAAACTGATTTCTTACAATGGAAATGAAGCCATTATATGGGCAAGATAAGAACCATCTAATGGTTGAGAAATAACTAGTACAATGCATCAATAAAATAAAAACTGAAAAGTAAAACTTGGAAAGCAAGGAGAAATTTCATTGGTTGCTTTTCCCTTTGTCTTCAAGTGTAGATAGTTGGTGAGTGTCCTTTGGCAGCTCAAAAGCTCTGAAATGAGGCTTAGAATTCAGTCTTTGTCGTGGCCAAGAATAGGTGCAGCTGTAACATTGAAAGAAAGAGCAACAATCCAAAACAGGACCACTAGAGGTCACTTTCAATGTTCAGAAATTGTTTGTTGCACTCATCAGGCCAAAGTCTTCTTATTTTGAAACCAAGCTTGTCATTCCTCCTTCCATGACTTAGGACTGTTTTAGGATCAACAGCCATATGTGGACGTGCCCTTCAAGGCATTTTAATAGAAAGGAATGCCTTCGATGCACATAGATGCAAAACAGACTATTTGCACAGCATTCAGGAATCAGACCTCCCTTGAAGATAGCACAACTCTTATATCAGGATGAATTCCAAGGTTCATGATATCTCATTTTAAAGCTAGAGATTTTAGCTTTCATGTAAAAAAGAAGCAACCCAAAATGATGAATGGAACTCTAGATAAAGAGGTTTGAGTACTAGCAGGTCACTTGACAACTGTGCAGCAGTATTCCAGACTCCAGAGGCATCTTGCAGATGCTCTCATTTTCTGCACAGATAGAACTAGAAGACCCATGAGTAGCCAAATTGAATCTATATGAGTTAGCTTTCTTCTCCGTTTAGAATCATGCAAAAACAGTTCCTGCAACTTAAGTTATAAGCCTTTGAGTAAGTGCAGGTCAGAAGTGAATGCACAGCAGTTTTCCTGTGAAGCAGCAAGAACTTCAAAAACTCATATCTCTTAGCTCAGGTCGATTAAAAATGCCCATGATGACTCAAATGAAAGATAAGAATGTTAGCTTTCATATCCAAAAAGAATCAACCAAAACCATCCATCTAATATTGAGTTATTCAAGGTTTAGTGATTATTCTTTCAAAACATACGACTTTCATTCCAATAAAAGATAGAGATATAATATTATATTATCTCATTTATACAAATAGTGTCTCATTTCACAGCTTCAACATATGAGACTTAAAGATCTCAAATCGATTTCAAGGTCATGGATAGTATCTCATTGTACTACATGTAGCGTTTATATCACACCCAGTTAATTAGACAACAATCCTATGTATAACATCTCGCAGTATTATTCGCATGATTGAAATTCTTCCTTAAAACTAAATATCAACAGTGTATACGTCATCTCGTACTACCGTTCATACAACTGATACCTCAACAGTCATTTGTACCATCAGGACTAAGCATCCAAGTTTATTCAATCAATCTATATCATAATCAGTAGGTCAACACTGTACCTACTCAAGTATTCATCTTTGTATGAATAATAAATAGACTAATAATTGCCTAAGCTAATATTCACCCTTTATTGTCTTAGATAAACTATTATAATATCCACGATATAGTTAGCTTGTATGTTCCTAATAACCAGACTGTACCCACGTGTACTACATAAATCCTCGTAATTATTGCCATTGAAATCCCACTCGAATTCCACACTACATCACACTCTTCCTCGTGTTCATCACCTTCTCTTTCCTTCTCTAGTGGCGTATATCCTCTCCCTTTCTTTAATTAGAATTAATCAGTGACTCTTTATGGCCAGTTAGACTATATAGCCCATAGTTATCATGATCACAATCTATAAGCTCAAATTACTGATCTTATCTACTCTGCTTCTTTAATAAAGTTAACTACCCTATTTTATTTTATTTTGTTTCCCATACCTAATCTCTTGTCACTCTACATGCTTCATATTCATCTAACTAACTCATTTATTTCATGGTGTCGTTGATAAGCTAGCTCAAACAAGTAAAATTATCTTTGTCACTAATGTGTCCACAAGGTCTAAAGAAGCGTCTCAAAGAGGTCAAATATTATAATATATCTTACTCGGACAAACTGTTCATTCTAATTACCTTTAATTTTAATCAAAACCAGACTTTATATGCATCAGGCATCCGAGCCTCAAATATACCTCACATATTACAAACCAATAGATGAATTTTTTTTTTTTAAACTCTTTTCGCAAATTCCAATAACTATTACCATAAGTAAACTAGTTCTTGAACACACCTCAATAAAATTCACTTACATCACCCTAGGCCATTGTTCTACTCATCCCAAACGTTTCAATTGTTCTTTCTCCTTATGTATACCAAAATTAAAGTGATCTCTTAATACTAATTACTTTAAACTATTCTACTCGATTAAGAACCACAACCATTTGTGCTAAGCTTTCATTCTCTCAAAGTTATGTTGCGACCTAATTTCCCAATGTCATACCTTTTGTAATTACTTAGTCATACTAAAGCAAAAGAAGTATGTACCCTCTCATTTAAATATACGAGATTCTCCACCAAAATGTATTAATAACCCATAAATTACGATTTACATCTCGACGACTCAACTTCATCATTGATCCAACATAGTCCTTACACTTATCCTCCAAATATCATTCAGTACGTTAAGTGGAGTCAATTTGATAGCATCATACTCTATTCCAATATCTTTTCATTACTTGAAGCACAATCACCTTTAATATCCACATCATAAATATCATCCCAGTTGAGCAAGTCATATTACCTCGATTCTCTCGACTAGTACCTCTCATCAATTATTTTCTACACATGCTATCTCTAAACCACTGATCTTCACATTACATCATCATCATTCTCAAATATAATAGCGTAAATGTTCATCTTTTTTTTTCCAACTAAATAGTTCTTGATCATAATCCACCAAGTTAAATCGAATCATTGGTATAATAGTCATTCAAGAAAAGTTATCTACTGATATATCTCAATTACTTTCGTATCATTATCACAACAATAACACACTTATCAATACCTCAAGTCATCGCTCATTTACGAAGAAATATTTAGTCCTACATCTCACAAATTTCCAAGATTTCTTAATCAGCAACCACAAATAGGTGTATTCAGTCATGCAGACTTCCCTAAGTTCCAAATTCCTCTCAAAGTTATCCTTGTTATAAAGTATAACTAACTTTTCAAGTAAGCTCTTTTACATCAGTTTCTTGCATATCATCAACTAATTAACAATATCCCTCCTTACCATATGGAACATTCTCCACACACTAAGGTTCCTAAATAAAATGTACTATTACGTTGATCTTATAGCCAATGTCCCTTAAAGAATGTTCAAATATACCTACTATACTTTCACTTTCCTTATATATACCAAAATTTTAATCCCCACTTATTGTCCAAACTCTTTACACAACTTATAACCTCAATTAAATACTAGCATAGTTCCACTTTAAGTCTCATCACAACAAACAATACCAAAGGCTAATAAGTAGTGCAACATTTGGTTTTAATTATATTATTTGTCATTTTTAAATCTAGGATTATACTCCCACGTAAATCTTCACTTGTAATATCAAGTCTCAAAATCCATAATCTCTATAATTCATTAGTTACACCTCTCAAGTACCATCATAAGTTATTATTCCATTTCATAACACCACATTATGTGCATACTCAATTTCCCTTCAAATCATATTAACATACACCATTACATACCATTTCCATATCCCTTACAAATCATAATGTTCAATCATTCATGTTGATTCCAACAATTCGTAACATACGTCCCATACAATCCCACACTCATCTCACACGCGCCATTTAATATTGTTATTAATATTATTATTATTTTGAAAACCTTTTGAAAATATTTACTTAGATCGGTCGATTCACGGGCGGTGAAGAGATATGAAGATCTAATCACCTATCCAAGAAGGAAACCCGCTCTGATACCACTTTGTAACACCCCCATAATCCATTATATTTAAAATAGAGTTTTCATGTAAAATTCGGAATATGGATGTGTCACATTTAAATCAATTGTAGTATAAGTATTTAAATCATGTAATTCAAAGGGGTAAATGTCCACGTGAATTAAAAACCAAAGAGTAAAATCCGATTACAACCAAATCCAAATGCTTGCGGAAGCGAATAAGTTTGATGGTGCAAAATAAAGATAATCGTCTAAACATTGGTTTCCAATAAAAACAATAACGTGCGCGCTCTCCCGTGGTTCCCACGTCCTAGTTCCTTGGATTACCTGTCACACGATCTGCTCTCACAATAGTGGTCATAGCAGTTCCAATTAAGGACAAAACAAAAGAGGGTCAACAATAACGTTGAGTAAGGTAAACAATCCAAAAATAAATAAATAAGAGTTTTACTTAAAATTTAGAATTCGTAAGAAAGTAGAATATCATTGAGAAGTTCAAGTTTCTAAATAAGGAAATCCGATCCAAAACAGTTAGTCCTTCGAAATCTTAAAACATTTTCCTTCGAAGAAAACATTTCTTCACTTTCTTTAGTAAGTAATGGATAGAGGCCGTATGGAGATGATTCCCTCGCCCTAGTCCGGATAAGACGGGGTTCACCAAACCATGTACAATAACTGTCCCAAAATCCCGAATGTGCACACCCCTCCAAGGGCCGACCCCAAGGAGGAAGATAAGAGGACGGGGTCTCGATCAACTAACCCCCACCAGAAGCTCTGTATAGGAGGTCCCCTTTTATCATTTGGGAACAATCTACCCCTCTACCAAAACCGTTCAAACCAAAAATCAAAACCCTTTCCAAACAATTAAATCCATTTCTTGAGATTTACCATCTCCATAACTTGTACAAAAGATTAAACGGTTTTGGTTTTCAAACTCTTAAAAGTTATGAGTCCTTTATTATATTTTAACACTTCAAAGGATGGAATAACATCAATTATTTTTCAATATTTCATCACAATAATCAAAACATATAATAACAATCATTATAAACATTATACACAATATAACATTTGAAACAATACTCAATAGTTCAAGAAAAGTGTATGGACAAGCGTTTCCCTTACCTTATGAGCTGGTCTAGATTTAAAGTTCTTCTTCTACAAATCCCGAGTCTACAATATACATAAAGTACTTGTTACTTAATTATTCCAGACGGTCCTTAACTAGTTCAATTTGTTTTATGCCTTTTACTCGGTTTTTGTTATGTTTCCATTTTGAACGTTTTGTTCCGAGTTTTATTCTTAAGAAAGCAAACTAAGTTCATGGTCAGAATATTTAAGAGTATTTTATCAAGTTGGTGCTTTTAGTTTAACAAGTTCTGAACAGTGACTTCAAAACGTCATAACTCCTTCATTACTTAACTTTTTGGGGTAAGACAAGTGTGGTTGGATTCTTTAAGATGTCCTACAACTTTAAGTGTCAAATACGAACAGTCCTAAAACGACTCTAAAGCCTCTGAAATTTCTGTTTAGTAAAACGTGACGGTTTCCGAGTCACAGAAAGTTTTGGGCTGGTTCGGGTGTTTAAATAGTCGAAATATCGGTTTTCAAAAGGCCAACATGCATGTCTCTCATTAAAGTTTATCATAGTCAAATATCAAGAATTTATCTTTAGTATAAATTTATTTACTAGTGGTCTATTCGAAAATGGTAGATTCTCAACTATCAATCTAAAGAAAAATATTTTATCAGATTTCCAGATTGTCATTTTGTGTTGCAAAAATCATATACAATCAAATACTCAATATTCTTGGACGAAACCAACTCCAATAGGTCTAGTATTTAGTCTACCAACTTTTGTGCTTATATCATGTTAGCCAAAAATAGGTTTAAGATGTACTATTGGTCGGATCTTTAACTAGTGGTCAGAATATGAGTCACAAAATGTTTTTAAGTAGATTACAAAGATTATAAATTCAAATGAGTTGATTCCAGGGCCTAATATACTCTATATGCATTGACGTTCATTGTGGTAAAATTTTTTGTCCTCATTAATCCTTTACGTTACTTTTTAAGACACAAACATTGGGACTAGCAGATTTGATTGTCCAGAATCATGTTCTTATTGTATGATTTTTCATTTGCAAACGACTCAAGGGATTATGACAAAAAAATTTCAAATTTTTATAGATAGGAATACCTACGACACATAATTTTTTCAAAGCAATAACACAAGTCTAAGTCGGATTTTTATTCTGTTAATTATCAACCTCCGGATTTGACACTTTGATGATTGTTATGTGTATAGGTTCTTGCATGCATGTATGAAGACTCTTATAGTTCGTTTAAGGGTTTGTTTTACTCAAGATTAAGTGTTGAATGAGAATGAAATGCTAAGAGTTTAGTATTTTAGTCCTTACAAGGTGAAGATCTTAATGTATAGGCAAGATCCTCCTCCTAGCTTCTCCTTCTTCATCTTCTTCGTCTTCTTCTTCTTCTTCTCTCTATCTCTCTTCTCTTTTTTTTTTTTTTTTGTGTGTTGATAGTGTTTGAGTGAGCTAATAATTCTGGTGGGAGCTTGAGTTATAGGGTTTATTGAGTGTTGGAGTGGAGGTTTTGGAAAGACAAAAAGAAGGGTATGGGGAAGGGGATAGAGGGCATCCAAGGAGACAAAAGAGAGCATGCTTCAACATGTTATTGGCTCATGCATGTAGGGTGGCTATAGGGTGGTTATTAGGTATCTAGACTAGATGTGGTTAGGATTTTGTTTAGTGTTGTGTCGGGTTTCCGCGACACGGAAAACGAAGCGTGACGATATATTTTGAGACTCCTAATATCGACACTAGGGTTAAATGTATGTATATATATATATATATAATGCTCTCTCTTATTAAAATAAATTTAAGGAATATATTTTATTATAAATTCTTTTACCGTTTGACGATGATAGCGTTATTAGATTATCGTCTCAAAGTCAGATTAAATTCTAGGTTACGTGACAGTTGTACCGCTACTAATTTCCCATTTTAGTTCTTATTATTTTATTCTTTATAATACTTTATTATTGTTATTTTTAAATTTCCCTTTTTATTTTATTTGATGATTTTATAGGTATTACATCAACCATTGGCTGTGTGCTTTGGTTAAGGTTCTATCTGTCCTAACCTCTGCATTCAGTCCAAAAATCAAACTTAGCTAGTGTGTTCAGTTCAGAGCTTTCTTTCTTTGTGTTTTGTCTATTTTGTAACACCCCACGTTTGTTGAAGAGGTCCATTGATAGGCTTAAATGACTAGTGCTTAAAGGGTTTGAAAGTACTACTCATATCAACAAAGTGCACTTTCTTTTCTGGTCATCCATGCAAAAGAACTCAAAAGTTAAGCGTGCTTGACTGAGAGTAGTCTTAGGATGGGTGACCTCCTGGGCAGGTTCCCGGGATGTGCATGAGTGAGGACAAAATGCGCTGGAAAGGACCCGTGTTGATCTGTGGGCCATGTACACAGCCTGGAGAGCTATCATGAGTGACCGCTCCCGACCCAAGGTTTGGGCCGGGTGTTACAAATGGTATCAGAGCAACCCTGCGACCGTGTGGTGATGGAGGCAGTTGTTATACGCTCCATTGTGATCACCCACCTAGCGGGGGAGGATTCTGGGTTAGCGGTTATGCTCCCAGGCGCAACGAGGACGTTGCGTTCTTCAAGTGGGGGTGATTGTAACACCCCACGTTTGTTGAAGAGGTCCAGTGATAGGCTTAAATGACTAGTGCTTAAAGGGTTTGAAAGTACTACTCATATCAACAAAGTGCACTTTCTTTTCTGGTCATCCATGCAAAAGAACTCAAAAGTTAAGCGTGCTTGACTGAGAGTGGTCTTGGGATGGGTGACCTCCTGGGAAGGTTCCCGGGATGTGCATGAGTGAGGACAAAATGCGCTGGAAAGGACCCGTGTTGATCTGTGGGCCATGTACACAGCCTGGAGAGCTATCATGAGTGACCGCTCCCGACCCAAGGTTTGGGCCGGGGTGTTACATATTTTCCCTATAATTTCAGTCCAAATTGGTTATCAGAGCTTAGGTTTGTGAGTCCATTTTCCCCCAACTACATTAAAAACACAAAAAACAACCATGAGTGAAGAGAGAGTTGCAGGGCTGGAGGCTACAGTCCAAGGCCTTACCAGAACTGTAATGGAAGTCACAAGATCTGTTAATGAACTCCTTGATGGTCATCTTAACAATGGCATGAGGGGAGGCAGGGGTCGAGGAAGGGGAGCACCAATGCCACCTATTGGAGGTAGAAGAAGACCCCACCTGGAACAAGAAGATGTTTCAGAATCAGATGGCTCAGAGCAGGATCAACCAGGGCACCATGACAAAGACCTAAAGGTAGAAATTCCTGACTTCTTAGGTAGCATGAACCCTGATGACTTCCTAGATTGGCTAAGGTCAGTAGAAAGGATCTTTGAATTTAAGGGATACTCTGATAGGAAAGCTTTAAAGATTGCTATTATGAAACTTAAGGGATATGCCTCACTATGGTATGAAAACATGAAAAATCAAAGGAGTAGGGAGGGTAAGGAACATGTTAAGTCTTGGTCTAAGCTGAAAAAGAAACTCAAATATAAGTTTGTGTCTAGGAATTACACCCAAGACATGTTCATTAAACTGACACACCTTAAACAAGACCAAAAACCTGTTGAATCCTACTTAAGAGATTTTGAACAACTTACTCTCCAATGTGAGGTTATGGAGAAGCCTGAGCAGAAGATTGCTAGGTTCTTAGAAGGGCTTGATGAGAGGGTGGCTAGCAAAGTTAAATTGCACAACATCTATTCCTTTGAGGAAGCTGTTAACCTGGCCCTCAGGGTGGAGAAACTGGGAAAAGGAAAGACCAGTGCATCTAGAACACCATCAAGAACACCCTATAAACCTTATGTGGGGGCTAGGATAGGAGAACCTGTCATCCCTGCTAAAACACCTGTTACTGTTGACAAAGGTAAAGTTGTTGAGTCGAGCCAAAAGAAAACCATTCCCCTAAAGAAATGTTTCCAGTGTCAAGGGTATGGTCACTTTGCTAGGGAATGTCCCACCAAAAGAGCTCTTAGCACCCTGGATGTGGTACATTGGGGAGAGGATGAAATCTTGGTGTGTGATGATGAGATGGAGGAAGCTGAGGTGGAGGTTAATGAGGAGCTGGTGGAACCTGATGCTGGGTTAAGCCTAGTAACATGGAGAGTGATGCATACACAAGCTCAACCATTAGAGGAAGACCAGAGGCACCAATTCTTCAGGACTAGGTGTACCATCAAGGGGAGAGTATGTAATCTGATCATAGATGGAGGGAGTTGTACCAATGTTGCTTCAAAAACCCTGATAGACAAACTGACCCTACCAACCAAAGACCACCCTCACCCTTACAAACTTAGGTGGCTAAACAAGGGAGCTGAAGTAAGAGTTGATCAGCAGTGTGTGGTACCCTTCTCCATTGGGAAGGGATATGTTGATGAGGCTCTGTGTGATGTGCTTCCCATGGATGCTTGCCACCTCCTACTGGGCAGGCCTTGGGAGTTTGATAGAGATATTATCCACCAGGGTAGAGAGAACACTTACTCATTCAAGTTTGGGAAGAAGAAGATCATATTGGCTCCTTTACCCCCTACCTTAAAAGGAAATTCACCTCTCATTTCAGAAACTGCCAAAGAGGCCTTGCTGTTGAGTGAGTCAGAGATAGTGCAAGAGTTGAGTGACCTGAGGCCAGTGTATGTACTACTTACCAAGGAAGTTGGGATGATTCCTAGTCATATTTTTGAGGAGGTACATGATCTACTGAAGGCCTATGAGGATGTGTTCCCAGATGAGCTTCCTAGTGGGTTACCTCCACTAAGGGGAATTGAGCATCACATTGACTTGGTACTTGGGGCTGTCTTACCCAACAAACCTGCCTATAGAAGTGACCCCAAGGCAACACAGGAGCTACAATCTCAGGTGGGAGAGCTGCTTAGTAAGGGTTATGTTAGAGAGTCTCTTAGTCCTTGTGCTGTGCCTGCCCTGCTAGTACCAAAGAAAGATGGAACCTGGAGGATGTGTATAGACAGCAGAGCCATTAACAACATCACCATTAAGTACAGGTTCCCCATACCTAGGCTTAATGACATTCTTGATGAGCTAAGTGGGGCTCAGTTGTTCACCAAAATTGATCTTAGGCAAGGCTATCATCAAGTGAGGATTAGAGCTGGGGATGAGTGGAAAACTGCTTTCAAAACCAAGCATGGGTTGTATGAATGACTAGTAATGCCCTTTGGGCTCTCAAATGCCCCCAGCACATTTATGAGACTGATGGCAGAAGTGCTAAGACCCTATTTGGGGAAGTTCATTGTGGTCTACTTTGATGATATTCTAGTCTATAGCTCCATAAAGAGAGAACACTTGCAACATCTGAAGATTCTATGTGAAATTCTGAGGGAGAACAAACTATTTGGCAAGCTAGAGAAGTGCACTTTCATGGAACCTGAAGTTCACTTCTTGGGGTTCATAATCTCAAAAGATGGGGTTGTTGTTGATCCTGAAAAGGTCAATGCTATGAAAGACTGGCCTGTACCTAGAACTGTGACTGAAGTAAGGAGCTTTCATGGGCTAGCATCCTTTTATAGGAGATTCATCCAGGGTTTCAGTTCCATCATGGCTCCCATCACTGAATGTATGAAGAAGGGGGAGTTCAACTGGAGTGACAAGGCTGAGAAATCATTCAACTTGATCAAGGAACTGCTGTGTAGATCTCCTGTGCTAGGCCTACCAGACTTTAATAAGCTATTTGAGGTAGAGTGTGATGCTAGTGGGCTAGGCATTGGAGCTGTGCTGGTGCAAGAGAAGAAGCATATAGCCTACTTCAGTGAGAAATTAAATGGAGCCAGGCTGAACTACTCTACTTATGATAAGGAATTCTATGCAATAGTAAGGGCCCTGAACCACTGGGGGCACAATCTGAAACCCAAGCCCTTTGTACTACATTCAGATCATGAGGCCCTAAAGTTTATTAATGGCCATCACAAGCTCAACCCAAGGCATGCAAAGTGGGTGGAATTTCTCCAATCCTTCTCCTTCTCAAGCAAATACATTGAAGGGAAAAACAATGTAGTAGCTGATGCCCTATCTAGGAGGTCTATGATGCTAACATACATGGAGCAGAGGGTCCTAGGCTTTGAGTTCATGAAGGAGCTCTACCTAGAGGATCCAGACTTCAAGGGGGAGTGGGAGGTGTACTCAGAGGGACAGCTCAAGAAGGGGAGCAGATACTTAACACATGATGGCTTCCTCTTCCAAGGGAACAAGCTGTGCATTCCCAAAGGACCCTACAGGGGTCTGCTAGTCAAGGAAGTTCATTGTAATGGACTTGCTGGCCACTTTGGGGTACAGAAAACCTATGAGATTTTACAAGATCAGTTCTATTGGCCCAAGATGCTAGGGGATGTGCAGGACACCATTAAAAGATGCAAACCATGTCAGTTAGCAAAGGCTCACTTCCAAGCAGGCCCCTACACACCCCTACCTGTGCCAAACAAACCCTGGGAAGACATAAGCATGGATTTCATTGTAGCATTGCCTAGGACACAAAGAGGAAAGGATGCAGTGATGGTGGTTGTTGACAGGTTCAGTAAAATGGCCCATTTTGTTGCTTGCAAAAAGACAGAAGATGCAATGGGAGTAGCTGAACTATATTTCAAGGAGATAGTAAGGCTACATGGGGTTCTAAGAAGCATTGTATCAGATAGGGACACCAAGTTTATGAGTCACTTCTGGAAGACACTCTGGAAGCTGCTGAAAACAAAACTCCTTTTTAGTACTTCCCACCACCCTCAGACTGATGGACAAACAGAAGTCACCAACAAGACATTGGGCAGGATCTTAAGGTGCATCATTGCCAAGTCTCTCAAGGATTGGGATCTGAAACTAGCACAAGCTGAATTTGCATTCAACAGAGCTCCATCAAGCAGCACAGGTAAAAGTCCTTTTGAAACTGTCTATGGTACTAACCCTCTCATGCCTACAGACTTAGCTCCAATACTCAAGAAAGAAGTCAGTTATGATGCCAAAGAAAGAGTACAACAGATGATGAAAATCCACAACCAGGTCAAGCAACAAATAGAGAAGACCAATGAGATGTACAAGTCAAGGGCCAAGGGTCCAAAGAAGGCCAAAGAATTCAAGGCAGGAGACATGGTATGGTTGCATCTGAGGAAGGAAAGATTCCCAGACAAAAGGAAGAACAAACTAATGCCCAGAGCTGATGGCCCCTTTGAAATTGTTGAGAAGATAGGACCCAATGCCTATAAGGTGGATCTACCAGGTCAATATGGAGTACATGGAACCTTCAATGTAGGGGACTTAAGCCCTTATCATGGAGAGTCAGAAGATGAGGAAGATTTGAGGACAAATCCAAGAAGAGTAGGTTGCAACAGGAGTTCAAGATCAAACACAAGTCACACTAACCAGCTCAAGAGGACAGAGTCTAGCAAAGTCAAGGAGTCCACAAAGCAACTCAACCAGCAGCCTAGAAACCTACATGACAAGCTATGATAACCTACTCTATAATCCCAACACCCTTGAATACACTCCCAACAAAAAAACCCACCCTACAGCCAGAGAACAACCCACAAAAACAATCCCAACCCCAACAGACAACAAGAAAACAGCCCAAGCACAATTCAGCCTCAGTCATCTTGGGCAGGGTCCAAGGTGAGCTCCTACACCTAGACACATCCAACCAGTGCTCAAACTTGGTCCTAGGGAGAGTCCTTTACACTTTTGTCCAGGATTTCTTCTTGAGAAAACGTCCACATAAAAAGTTAGTCTAGGGACCAAGTTCAACAGTCAGATTTCAACCCTTTTGTGCAGTAGTTAATATGTCACTGTCAACCTTCCCCTTTTGAACAAGCAATGCGTGAGGGACCTTTAGCACCTCTTGGGGATCCATCCTACTTCAGTTTGGCTCTCAAACCCAAGCTTGAAAGTCCACTCTTCAGCCAAGACATACCTGATCAAACAATTAAGGAAGATTGTCCCTTTAGAAACTGCTTTTCTGCTTTTATCTACTTTATGTCAGTATTCTGCAAGTTTGTAGCTGTTATTTTGTTTCATGTTGTAAGCCTTTATGGCCCTAGATGTATCCTAACGTCTGAGATGTATCCTTGCTGCCTATATAAGGCCTTTACCTAATGAAATGCAAATCAGATTTGAGTAAAAACTTTAAGAACTGAAACATTGTTTCTGTTTGAACTCTTGGCTGTGTGCTGGAGTATCCTTCCTTTGCTGTGTGCTGGGAAGAGAGTCTAGGCTCTTTGCTGTGTGCTGGAGTCAAGTCTCAACCCTCAACCATTTGCTGTGTGCTTTGGTTAAGGTTCTATCTGTCCTAACCTCTGCATTCAGTCCAAAAATCAAACTTAGCTAGTGTGTTCAGTTCAGAGCTTTCTTTCTTTGTGTTTTGTCTATTTTCCCTATAATTTCAGTCCAATTACGTCCTTTGGGGATTTATATGATGATGCTTTGTGGGCCGAGAATTCCATGAAGGCCATTGGGGATGAAGCTATGATGAATAATCCCTCTCCTTCTTTCACTCCTAGGCCAAATGTCTATGGGAAGAGACCGTTTATTCCGTCGTCTTCTAACTCTTATGCCAATAAGAGGAGATTTAATCCTCCTTCAAATGGAAATGCAAGAGCTCCCGCTCCTTTCACTCCTCGAGCTACTTTTAATGTGGCTCATAGGCCTTATACTCCTCAAGCTCAAACTCAAGGTCGCTTTTGCAACCGTTGTAGACTTCCTCAACACCCCGGTGTATCTTGTTCCAACCGACCTTATGTGTGCTTCTTTTGCCAAAAGGGTGGTCACCGTTATGATGATTGCCCCGATCGAAAGTTGACCCCTCCTAGTGCTAAACCTAAGGGTTCTATCTTTGTTATGAGCCGTGCCGAAGCCAATGCTCATCCGGAGATAATTACGAGTATGTTCTCAATCTTAGAGCAACCGTGTCTTATTCTTTTTGATACCGGTGCTTCAATGTCTTTTGTGTCTTCGACTTATGCTAATAAAGTATCTATCGAGCCTACATCTAGTGAGGATACTCCCATATCCTTACCATCCGGAGATATTATCTCTTGTTCTACTCTATATCCTAATGTTCCAATATCTATTGCGGGTTCTATCTTTCCCGCTAATCTCCTTAAGTTTCCTCTAGGAGAGTTCGATATAATTCTAGGTATTGATTGGTTAGCATTGTACCATGCTAGGTTCGAGTGTCGTGATCAAAAGATTTATTTAAAGAGTCCTTTAGGAGTTAGAATAACCTATAAGGGATCTCATCCCCGAAAAGGTGTGTCTTTGATTTCCGCTATGAAATTGGTGAGTATGGTAAGAAAGGGTCACCAAGCATACTTGTGTATTGTGACTTCTTCAACTACCTCTTTGCCAAGTATTGAAGATGTGCTTATTGTTCGTGAATTTGTTGATGTATTTCCCGATGACTTGCCCGGGATCCCTCCCGAGCGTGATGTTGAGTTCTCTATTGATCTTGTACCTGGTTCCGGACCCATAGCCAAAGCTCCTTACCGTATGGCTCCAACCGAGTTGAAAGAATTAAGGAAGCAGCTAGATGATATGATTGAGAAGGGTTTTATTCAACCAAGTGCCTCGCCTTGGGGTGCTCCCGTTCTTTTTGTGAAGAAGAAAGATGGTTCTATGAGGCTTTGTATTGATTATCGTGAATTGAATCGGATTACAATCAAGAATAGGTATCCTTTGCCAAGAATATAAGATTTGTTTGATCAACTAAATGGTGCTTCCACTTTTTCCAAGATTGGTTTGAAATCCGGTTATCACCAAATTTCTGTTCGAGATGTTGATATTCTGAAGACTACTTTTAGTACAAGGTATGGTCATTATGAGTTCAAGGTGATGCCATTTGGATTGACGAATGCTCCCGCTATCTTTATGGATCAGATGAACCGCACATTTAGTGACTATCTTGACAAGTGTGTGGTGGTGTTCATTGACGATATTCTTATTTTCTCCAAGTCCGAAGAAGAGCATGCTATTCATCTAAGGACTATTTTGGGTGTTCTTCGTCGACAGAAGTGGTATGCTAAGTTCTCCATGTAAGTCCATAGACCTTAATTAGACTCCTCTAATTAGTTGCTAAATTACTTGTTAATTTAGTATTTAATGATCTATGTAACATGCATGCAAATATAAAGACATTTATATAAAGGAAGAAACTTCCTCACATTGATATGGAAAATATAAGGCCACAACAAGAACTCCTTCTTGTTGTTCTTGAGCTACAAATATGGTTGAACACAAGTAATCTCCAAAGTAGAAGATCTCCTCTAAGTTGCACCAAGATTAACCCAAATAATCTACCCTTATTATTAACTAGATAATAAGATAGATATAATACTACTAATACTAGACTATATTACTACACTAGTAATACTTAGTAAATATTAGTATATGAGAGTTTTAGAGAGAAGTTTTTTTGAGAGATGTATGAAATAAACAAGAATGAACTAGTAATGGAATGAACAACAATTGTTCTCCTTTTATAGCCATGAAGGCCGGTTATCAACATCACAAAATGGTGATTTTTTCTTCTTATTTTATTGCCATGCAAAGTGGTAATGTGTTGTAGTGAATAAAATGATTTCATGTTTACTATTCATGTCATAAGCATATGTTGCTTGTGAGTGTGAATAAGAACAACCATCATCACCAACAACTACAAACCAACCGGCCATGTGAGCCTCATTTTGATCCATTTTGATTTTTGATATTTGTCCCACAAATACTTATTGATCATATGGTTAATTATCTTGTATAATTAAGTGTTAATTTGATCATATAACAATTATATGACTCAATTAAACAAATAATATGTACTTAACATTTTAAGTAATATTTTACCATTATATCAATATATAATGGGTCCCACAATGCTTAGTTAATTTATTTTACAACTCCTTGTAAATATAATTAACTAATTACCTCTATCTCAAAACCTCAACTAATTTAGTAATTTAACGATTAATTACTAAGTTAAATCTTATTTAATCGTATTAAAATAAGATATAAATTTATTAGTCAATTATCGCATAATTGAAAAATAAGCTTAATCGAATTTGAGTTCTTAACTCAATTTCTAACAATTAACTCTCGTACATATCGAATATATGTAATGTACTAATTAACTGTATCGTATACAAATAATTAGTTACTATTTGGATTTCATCCTTTAGGTGTGACCGAAAGGGATCAGTTGATCACCGCCGTCATACGACAATAACGTCAAACTCTAGTCAGCCAACCGTTATTGATTTACGTTAATCAACTGACTAATCATATATATAGTCAATAATATCCCAATTATATTCCTTAATAAGATTTATTATGTGGCGCACTATTGTGGAGGACACCTACTCCAACAATCTCCCACTTGTCTGACACAAGTGTGCGTCACCGATTCTCTTGTCTCTTTATCACATCTCCCACTCAACGCAAGGTGTCTTCCAGGTCGCACTTGCGATTGACAATATCTAGAGTGGTTTTCTCGATAGGGAGAGTAACTGTCTGACCGGAAAATCTACCATAGATCTCTTTCCGAGCGTGGCCACGCATTTACAGTAACTTCTCCTCGAGTGGCCTAAAGATGTTTTTACCCAACGTGGGTGGACAATTCCTGTTGATCCATCTACTCTGTATGATGCAGATCACCATGATCCAGAAGAAGTCCATCGGCCTCCTTTTATGGCACGACCTAGAACATCGACCAAAACTAATCGAAAACTGCACCGACTCAGATAGACGGTCGTCAGTCAAAAGAATCGACTTATAGGAATAATATAGAAGACCCTGCCACGACCAAAACTAATCGAAAACTGCACCTATTTATCCTTATCGTATTTCACATGTATATCTATATATGCATGCTTCTACTTTTGTATTTCCTTTTATGTACGTTTAATGTGATATGGCTGGGAGAACCCGGAGTTACTCCTCACTGACTGTGGCGTTCATGTTTTTCATGGATGAACAGGTTGCTTGATTTGGATGGCTTTTTGCTTATGATATTTTGGGTTCGGGTGTGAGCTAGCGGGCGTTGTCCCTGGAAGATTTACCTCTAGACATTATTTTAGCTAGTTCCTAATCACTTTAAAATTGTTAACCTTTTGAGAGACTACGTCTCTTGTTGTAGTGTATTTCTTACTTTGGTTTGTAATATTTGACACTCCTCATATTTTCTATCTTGCGTGTATAAAGGTTTTTAAAATACCGTATTTCCGCTAATTAAATCACATGCTT
Organism: Heliosperma pusillum; assembly: GCA_022085475.1. NCBI lineage: Eukaryota > Viridiplantae > Streptophyta > Magnoliopsida > Caryophyllales > Caryophyllaceae > Heliosperma > Heliosperma pusillum. The sequence continues at coordinate 23,526 of JAIUZE010015565.1, forward strand.
GTATGTTTTATTTCCGCATTCGCGAGGGTTGTCACAAATGGTATCAAAGCTTTATCGCTCCCGACGCACACACGTGAACCCTAAACTTAAACTACTTGACCTTGAAATAATAAATGAGAGATGGGTAGAAGTTAAGGACTTTACTTGGTAGTCTATTTGTTTATGCTAATTGATAGGAGTAACTTAATTTGTTTTTGTTTCTTATGAAGATGGTTAGACCACGAGTAGTAGAGAATGTCATGCTGGAAGCTCTTACTCAAGTTGCAATGAAACTATTCAGAAAACAAGCTAAACAATGACAAATTGAACTAAGGTTAGACACTTGGGAATTGCTCTGTTTTTGTTTGGACTGGATGCTGAAAGAAAGAGATAGAACCTTAACCAAAGCAGAAAGCCAATGGTTGAGGGTTGAACCTTGATCCCAGCACTCAGCTAAGGGTCTAAGCTCACTTCCAAGCACACAGCAATGGAAGTTTCTCAAGCACACAGCCAAGAGATATCAACAGAAACAATGGTTTCAGTTTTTGTGTTTACTTCAAATCTACCTTCATATCATTAGGAATGAGCCTTTTATAGGCAATTAGGTTACATCTCATACGTCCAAATACATCTAGGTCCAACATTGGCTGACATACAAAGACAAAATAACAGCTACATAACTGAAAATAAACTAAACTAAGCAAAAGAAACAGCTCTGATAGTGACAGCTTCCTTGTTGCCTTGCTACTGCTTTTTATATGATACAGGGTTGACTTTTAGCTTGGTGTTTTGGACCAAACTGAAGTAGTATTGATCCTTTAAGACTGAGCATAAAGTCCCTTGAGTTTGCTTGGCCAAAAGAGGAAGGTTTGACAATGACAGCTGAACTGCTCCATGTAGAGGCTGTAACTGGACTGGTGAACTTGGCTTATGTTTTGAGAGGTGTTCCTGGCGTTTTCTGAGGAAGGTTCCCTAAACAAAAAGGTAGTAGACCCTCCCTAGAACCATGCCCCATAGTTGGTTTGAAGTCCCTAAGCTTGGAAGTTGCCCTGAGACCCTCCCCAAGGCACTGCTGCTGGCTGAATTTCCTGAGAATTTTTTGGCTTGTTTTGTGAGTCTGTTTTGTATCTTGGTTGGCCCTGGCTCGTGTCATGGCTACCACTGGCTCGTGTCATGGCTTGCTTGCTTGGGCCTGGACTATACAAAGCATTAAGATAGCTTTTGACATAGGGTAAGGTTGGTATTGAATCATAGTTGGACTGATCATAGGTTGGTTGGTCTTGTCTTTGAGCTTGGCATTGAACTCCTGTTGCAACCCCTCCTTCTTGAAAAAGATTGGTCCTCAAATCCTCTTCATCCTCAGAGTCCTCCTGATAATGACTTAGATCTCCCACATTGAATGTCCCATGTACCCCATAATCTCCTGGCAAATCTATCTTGTAAGCATTAGGCCCTACCCTTTCAAGCACCTCAAAAGGACCATCAGCTCTTGGCATGAGTTTGTTTTTCCTCTTCTCTGGGAACCTTTCTTTCCTTAAGTGCAACCATACCATATCTCCTGCCTTGAACTCCCTAGCTTTCTTTGGACCTTTGGCTCTTGACTTATACATCTCATTTGTCTTCTCAATCTCTTTCTTGACTTGACTGTGAATCTGCATAATTTGTTGTACTCTTTCTTTGGCATCATAATTGACTTCTTTCCTTATCACTGGTGCTAGGTCTGTTGGCATTAGAGGATTAGCACCATAAACAACTTCAAAAGGGGTCTTACCTGTGCTGTGTGAGGGAGCTCTATTGAATGCAAACTCAGCTTGTGATAGTTTGATATCCCAATCCTTTAATGACTTAGCAATGATACATCTCAAGATCCTTCCTAGAGTTTTGTTAGTAACCTCTGTCTGTCCATCTATTTGGGGGTGGTATGTTGTGCTGAAGAGTAAGCTTGTCCCTAGGAGTCTCCAGAGTGACCTCTAGAAGTGGCTCATGAACTTAGTGTCCCTATCAGACACAATGCTTCTTGGCACCCCATGCAGTTTTACTATTTCCTTGAAGTAGAGCTCAGCTACCCCCATGGCATCTTCTGTCTTCTTACAAGCAACAAAATGGGCCATTTTGCTGAACCTATCCACTACCACCATGACTGAGTCTTTGCCCCTTTGTGTTCTAGGCAGTGCCACTATGAAGTCCATGCTGACATCCTCCCATGGTTTGTTTGGTACAGGTAGAGGGGTGTAGGGACCTGCTTGGAAATGGGATTTGGCTAGGGGACAGGGTTTCCACCTCTTGAGAGTATCCTGCACATCACCCAGCATTTTTGGCCAATAGAACTGCTCATGCAATATCTCATAGGTCTTTTGTACTCCAAAGTGCCCTGCAAGCCCATTGCATTGGACCTCCTTGACTAGTAACCATCTATAAGGACCTCTAGGTATGCATAGTTTGTTTCCTTGGAAGAGGAACCCATTCTGTGTCAAGTATTTACTTCCCTTCTTGAGTTTTCCTTCTGAATACACCTCCCACTCCTCCTTGAAGTCTGGATCTTCCATGTAGAGTTCCTTCATGAACTCAAAGCCTAGGACCCTTTGCTCCATGAATGACAACATCACAGATCTCCTAGAAAGGGCATCAGCCACTACATTGTTCTTTCCTTCTATGTACTTGCTTGAAAAGGAGAAGGATTGCGAAATTCCACCCACTTGGCATGCATGGGGTTGAGTTTTTGTTGGCCATTGATGAACTTCAAGGCTTCATGGTCTGAATGTAGCACAAAAGCCTTAGGTTTTAGGTAATGCCCCCAATGATTCAGGGCTCTCACTATGGCATAAAACTCCTTGTCATAGGTAGAGTAATTCAACCTAGCCCCACTTAACTTTTCACTGAAATAAGCTATGGGCCTCTTCTCTTGAACCAGTACTGCCCCAACTCCTAACCCACTTGCATCACACTCCACTTCAAACAGCTTGTTAAAGTCAGGTAAGCCTAGTATAGGGGATCTGCACAACAGATCCTTAATGGCATTGAAGGACTTCTCTGCCTTTTCTCCCCAAGTGAACTCCCCTTTCTTCATACATTCTGTGATGGGAGCCATGATAGAGCTGAACCCCTGAATGAACCTTCTATAGAAGGATGCCAACCCATGAAAACTCCTGACCTCAGTTACTGTCTTGGGGGTGGGCCAATCCTTGATGGCCTTAACTTTCTCAGGGTCAACAGCTACCCCATCCTTTGAGATAATGAATCCAAGGAAATGAACCTCAGGTTGCATGAAAGTGCACTTCTCTAGCTTACCATATAACTTGTTCTCTCTGAGAACCTCACAAAGTAAATTCAGCTGTTGTAGGTGTTCCTTCTTGCTTGAACTGTAGACTAGAATGTCATCAAAGTATACCACAATGAACTTTCCCAAGTAAGGCCTTAATACTTCTATCATGAGCCTCATGAAGGTGCTTGGGGCATTGGAGAGCCTAAATGGCATCACTAGCCATTCATACAGCCCATGCTTGGTCTTGAATGCAGTCTTCCACTCATCCCCAGCTCTAATCCTTTAGATCAATCTTGGTGAACACTTGAGCCCCACTGAGTTCATCCAGAATGTCATTAAGTCTAGGTATAGGGAACCTATAATTAATGGTGATGTTGTTAATTGCTCTGCTGTCTATACAAATCCTCCAAGTTCCATCCTTCTTAGGCACTAGCAATGCCGGTACAACACAGGGGCTAAGAGACACCCTGACATACCCTTTGCTAAGCAACTCTCCCACCTGAGATTGCAGCTCTTGTGTTGCCCTGGTGTCACTTCAATAAGTTGGCTTGTTTGGAAGGACAGCCCCAGGTACCAGATCAATGTGGTGCTCAATTCCCCTTAGTGGGGGTAATCCACTAGGTAGTTCAGCAGGGAAAACATCCTCATAGACTTTTAGCAAGGCTTGTACCTCCTTAGGCACTTGGTTAGAACCTCCCCCTACCTCTTTGGTGAGGAGGACATAGACTGGACTGAGATCATTTAAATCTTGCTCCATTTCTGACTCACTCAACAGCAGAACTTCCTTAGCAGCTTCAGTTAGGAGTGGAGGGTTCCCTTTCAGGATAGGGGGTAAAGGAGCTAAGATAATTTTCTTCTTCCCAAACCTGAAAGAATAAGTGTTGTCCCTTCCCTGATGGACAGCATCCCTATCAAACTCCCAAGGCCTCCCCAATAGAAGGTGACAAGCATCCATAGGCAATACATCACACAAGGCCTCATCAGCATATCCTTTACCAATAGAAAATGGAAAAACACACTGTTGATCTACCTTAACTTCAGCCCCCTTGTTCAGCCACCTGAACTGAAACCTCTACAAAAATAGAGCTTTTCAGAGGCTACAAGGGGCCAGGGTGAACACTCCCTCACACGTACACTCACTCACTCAGAAACCTGCACTAGGCCAGGCAGAACAGATAGGACTTTGCACCTTAGCACACAAGCAGAGGTAGCAAAGGTTGTGTTTAAGACTCAAAACACACAAGTAATGATTCTTAGACACTGTAATCTTAGGTCACACACAAGTTCACTAAGAGTTACCACAATACTTAGCTTTGCTAAAGAATTGCAAATGAACAAAGTTCAGATTTATATTAATTCAAGTCTGATTTCCTTAGGGTTACAAGCAGGCCTTATATAGGCAATTACATTGGATCTCCACCCTTGAAAATAACATAATCTAAGGGCTTTAAGAGCCTTACAAAAACTGATAAAAGAAATGCAGAAGTCAGCTAATAAGGACGAGCCATGACAGACTGCAACTGACAGAAAACAAAGCTGAAAAGTGCTCTTGTCCCTTGCCTTAAATGGTAATGTAGCTTAATTCTTTAGGGGTTCTTTGTCTGGCTGTTTGCTGCTGTGTTTGGGGGTTGAGAGGGACTGCTAGATACCTTCCCAACGTTCTTATTTAGGTTAAGTTGATCACACAAAAGTAAGGAGTCTTGGACAGATTAAATTGGACTTGTTCCTGCAGACTTCCTCAAATGATCTTCAATATGGTAGGCTGTTTTAGATGGACTTCCAGAACTTATTTGGAAAACTTGTCCTAGACTTTTATGTTGCTAAGGACCTTAATTAAAGGGGAAAATAAGTTGGAGCCCTTGGTTGGACTCGTGCTGCTTGAGAATTGGCTGGTTACTGGACTTGTTCTGGCTGGTTTTCTGAAGGATGGACCCTGCTCTGGTCAGTCTTGTTGTGGCTGCTCTTGCTGGTGTTCCTGCTGGTTCTTGACATAAGGGTGGGTGCTTGGGAGGTAGTAAGCTTGGTGTCTCTGTTGTGGGACCCCTGCCTGGGTGTAGGGTAGGTGGTAAGCTCCATGTTCTTGTTGTGATATTGTTCTGGCTGGTTGGAGGTTCAACTCCTGTTGCAAATTCTCCTTCCTGAAAAGGATTTGCCCTCAAATCCTCACTAGTGTCATCATCAGATTCTCCATAATATGGGCTTAGATCACCAACGTTGAATGTACCATGCACTCCATACTCTCCTGGGAGGTCAATCTTGTAAGCATTAGAACCCAACTTCTCAATGACCTCAAAAGGACCCTCTGCTCTTGGACTCAGCTTGTTCTTCCTCTTGTCAGGAAACCTCTCCTTTCTTAGGTGCAACCACACTAGATCCCCTGCCTTGAACTCTCAGGATTTCTTTGGACCTCTTGCTCTGGACTTATACATTTCATTGGACCTTTCAATTTGTTGTTTCACCTTGGCATGTATCTGCATCATCTGCTCCACCCTAGTCTTTGCATCATAGGGCACCACCTTCCTTGCTACTGGTACAAGGTCTGTTGGCATCAAGGGGTTAGTGCCATAAACAACTTCAAAGGGGCTTTTACCTGTGCTGGTAGAGGGGGCTCTGTTGAATGCAAATTCTGCTTGAGCCAGCTTTAGATCCCAATCCTTCAAGGACTTGGAGATGATACATCTGAGGATCCTGCCCAATGTCTTGTTTGTTACCTCTGTCTGTCCATCAGTTTGAGGGTGGTGGGAGGTGCTGAATAGGAGCCTGGTCCCTAGCAGCTTCCAAAGTGTCCTCCAGAAGTGACTCATGAACTTAGAGTCCCTGTCAGATACTATGGTCCTTGGTACCCCATGGAGTTTGACAATCTCCTTGAAGTATAGGTCTGCAACTCCCATGGCATCCTCAGTCTTCTTGCAGGCAACAAAATGTGCCATTTTGCTAAATCTGTCCACAACCACCATGACTGAGTCCTTGCCCCTCTGTGTCCTAGGAAGAGCTACAATGAAATCCATGCTAACATCCTCCCAAGGCTTATCTGGAACTGGTAAGGGGGTGTAGGCTCCAGCCTGGAAGAATAACTTGGACTTCTGGCAAGCACTGCACCTCCTGATCACATCCTGAACGTCTCCCAACATCTTTGGCCAATAAAATTGTTCCTGCAGCATGTCATAAGTTTTCTGGATCCCAAAGTGACCAGCTAGGCCATTCGAATGTACCTCCTTCACTAGCAACCCCCTGTAAGGACCCCTTGGTACACACAGCTTGTTCCCTAGGAACAAGAACCCTTCCTGCTCCTAGTATCTACTTCCACTCTTAGGAATGCCTTCCATCCTTGCCACCCAGTCCTCCTTAAAGTCAGGATCCTCCTTGTACAACTCCTTCATGTGCTCAAACCCAAGTACCCTTTGCTCCATAAAAGTCAGCATCATGGTTCTCCTTGATAAGGCATCTGCCACCACATTGTTCTTGCCTTCAATGTGGCTACAATTAAAAGAGTCTTCCAATCTAGTTGGGAAAAGAGTTTTTAATGAAACTCTAACAATGAATGCGATTATCAAATATTTGGAAAAATTGATACGCTATCAATAATTTCATATCTTATAATCTTTAGCAGTTCAGGTACATATTTCAATCCCCATTGAAATGACATGACTATCATGTTCAGCCTGCAAAAAGCATGGCTAATGGATTAGCAATACTTGCATCTTTCCCATCGTTCTGATTGCTATTTCTCTTTGTCTACGTAATCTCTTATTACATAAAACTTTCTGAGTACGTGTCTAGGTTTGAATCTAGACTTAGGACTCTTGGCCTAAAGGTAGCTCCCACTGTTTTACCAGTATAATGGGATAGGATATACAGCTATATGAACTATTTCTAGTCCCTCCAATACTGTCGAATCCAAGCTACTTTCATATGCATCATCATATGACGCAATGTACTCCATTTCCGTTGTTAAATCCGCAATGATAAACTGCCTAGAACAATTCCAGCGGATACATGACATTTATATTTGAAAATGTCACTCCTACTTGGAACCTTTCCAATAGTATTTTCTGTTTGGAACTCTTCCAACAGATAAATCTTCTATGAAACACAGCCAGTTCGTGATTTCAAATCACTTTGATTAGTTTGGAAACTGAAGTCTGTGTAAACTCTTACACATAACTCACTTTAAACTCCAAACATATGAAACATATCTTTAGTCCTTCGCAAGTACTTAAGGATGTTCATTATGGCTATCAAGTGACTTTCACTTGGATTTAATTGTAAATGATTCGTCATACTCAAAGCATGCGAAATGTCGGATTGAGTATATATCATAGCGTATATAATTTATCCCGCAGCGGAAGCAAAAGGAATCAATTATGATGTGTTCAACTTCCTTGAACTAGTCAAAGTTCTTATCAATATAAGAATTTTGACTCAATGCTAATATCCTTTTAGATTTATCTCCATAAATCCAGATATCTAAAAGATGTATTCTACTTCTCCAAAATCTTCCATCATCTAAAATGATCAATATGTCTCCACATATAAGACTGATGAAAACCATATTACTTCCACTAAACTTCATGTATAAACATAATTCCTCGAGATATCGAGAAATATTTTATGACATGATTGACACACTAATTCCAACTCTTTAGTGCTTTACTTAAGACATCCTCTTAAGCTTGCAAATTAACTTAGGATAGTTAGGATCTACGAACCCACAGGTGAATATAAAATATACTACCTCTTCTAGAATCGTATTCAAGAAGGTGGTTCTTGAGGTCCAATTGACATCATACTATTATGATATGCTGTAATAGCTAAGTATATTCGAATGGATCAAAGAATTAAGGTTGGTGCAAAACTCTTTGCCTACCAATTTATCTTTGAAAACATTTTAATGTTCATCCATGCAAATTTTGATCTTAAAAATCAATTTACATTGAAGAGGTCGTACTTCTTCAAGTAAAATTTACCAGGTCACATACCTGACCATCATGCATGGAGTCCATTACGAATCGTATGACTCTAAGCCATATCAAAAAGTTGGGACTAAAAACAGTCTTTTATAAGTCGCATATTAGAATTCATCACTATAAAGGAGGAAAACTTTTTCCGGACCCAATGCTCAGTTTGTGGCTCTTGAAACATTTTCTCCCACTCTGTCTTATCAAGAAATAATCGTATTTTTATTGAAATACAGCATCACGAGTCACAAACGCTTTGTTCTCGTGGTCAATGTGGGATTATTGAGCACTTGTTTCATTTAAATAACTTATAAATTAGGTACGCTACCTACCCATATCGTATATGGAATGAAATCAGACTGTTTTTAATGTGTTTTAATATGGTGGGAAAAGAAATAGCAGACAAAAAATATTAAGATCACAAGGTTAGTCAAATGGCTAATTTTGACTTGATAAAGACAAAACCATATCGTATAAGGTTCTGTATCTCTATTCAACAATACCTTATCTCATAATGTATGTTAGAGAAGTTAACTTGTGAAACTATTTCACAATACTTTTGGTGAAAATCAAAGTCAATACTTAGATTTTTACATTTACGATTTACTTGTAAGTCCTTGTCTAATACTCTTGGTGAATAACTACTTCACATTGAAGGTCTTTGAACTTTTCAAAGATTTCTCATAGCACCTCATTAAGTAGAATCAAATATAATATCTACTTAAATCGTTGGTAAATAAAGTGAAATAGTCATAACTATCTCTGGTTGTGTTTGTTATTGGACCATACATATTCTAATGTAATAGGGCCAATAACTCACTAGTTCGATTTCCTTTTAGACAAAAAGGGCACGAATAATCTTGCCTTGAATACAAGATTCGCACGCACCATAAGATTCAAAATCAGATGGTTTAGGGATAGTTGTCAATACTAGCCTCTTAATGTGCTACACAATCCAGAATTAAGATTAGATAAGGGTCACCAATTTTGAGCTTTTACAATCTTTATGACAAGTAATTATTACTAGTTTAGATCAAGAATATATTTACCTTTGATTGGTATGGGATAACCATTGACCAAGTATAGGCATATTAAGATACAACGTTTGTTATATTCATAAAAGTGAAACACTTGTGTCGTACACAAAGTGGATACTATATTCTTTATTTAGAGGTTATGTACATAATAACGTTTATTAAAGTATACCTCTAAATCCAAAACTAGATTGATCACATTATAACCTTTATATGTCTCTATAGAAATAAAACTACAATAGTTATATTTCCCTTGTAGGTCGACATTTAATTATGGTTAGTCGTCGCACGAATAATTATTATATGCATTGAATACATTGATGAAAACCATAATAGGTATCTAATACCCAAAAATTGCATTTAGCAAAATAAATGTTGATCATATAGATATTATGGGTGAAAATAGTACACCCAATTTCTAACTCATTAGAAAACTTGGGGCAGATTCTTTTCTTGTGTCCTACACTGTAAAATAGAATCGTCAAAAGTTGGGTTCGACACCTTGCTTGGGTTTTGACTTTAATATTCAAAATAGTCTTGCCTTTATCCCTTGCCTTGTGTCAAAGTCGAGCCAACCTACTCTTGAACCTCGTCTTAACAATTAAGAATATAAACATCATTCTAAGTGCTCCCATTCACTTTCATGAATCTCTACTTAGACAAGTATATAGGAATTATTGTGAAGACTATTCTTCATTTCATTCATGGTTTTACCTTCAAAAGGATAAACTTTTCATGAAGTGATTACTGGTTTTGGGCTCTTTTGAGGTAAGCCTCGATAAGGAGCATTATGACGACATACCAAAATACAAATATTTTCTTTGGAGCAAAAATTAAATGTACCATTGTTATAAGAAGGCGTCACAAAACATTCAAAAACGCTTTTGACTAAGTGTGACTTATTCATTTACTCTTCATAAGAGACATTTGCAATGGTTAATATGAGGATCAAAAGATAAAATTCATTTTTTCTTTAGCTACGGTGGTATAAACGGAGATTGCAATCAAAATGCTACCGTATAATGAAAACCTTTTCCACGATTGAACGGATTTATAAGTTCATAGAAGAAAAATAATTGTCATTGCGCGAATAAAAATAAATATCAACGAAAAATAAACATTCATTGCTTATATATATTTTACTTGTAAAAACAATTTTAAACAAGTCACTCATATAATGACCCCTCACGAAATTATATAAGTGATTCCAAGACCCATATTTAGACAAAAATAGTCATCGCATGCTACCTTTATCTAAAAATGGTAAGTCAATACTTGACTAGTTCTACACTTAGAACTCTTGGTTGACGGATTTCAACTAAATCCATCTCCTAGTCCCAAGATAACGCTTATCTCGTTGAGTCCAATCCAATTTTGGCTTGTGATCGCATCACCCTACTTACCCGAGGTAA
>JAIUZE010015566.1:0-34764 GCA_022085475.1 Heliosperma pusillum
AATGAGTCTCCTTGCTTCATTACCCATTGTTGCATTGTAACTCCTTGTGTGAACAATGAGTCTTCCTTGCTTTATTATCCATTGTTTACATTGTAAGTCCTTGTGTGAGTCTTCCTTCATTACCCATTTTTGCATTGTAACTCCTTGCTTGAACAATGAGTCTTCCTTGCTTGATTACACGTTCTTTGCATTGTAACTACTTGTGTGAACAATGAGTCTTCCTTGCTTCATTACCCATTGTTGCATTGTAACTCCTTGTGTGAACAATGAGTCGTCTTTGCTTCATTACCCATTGTTGCATTGTAACTCCTTGTGTGTACAATGAGTCTTCCTGCTTCATTACCATTGTATTAAAAAATTTGTGTGAGCAATTGCTTCCGTGATTAATAACCATTTTTGCCATTGTAACTCCCTGTTTGAACAATGAGTCTTCCTTGCTTCATTACCCGTTGTTTGCATTGTAACTCGTTGTGTGAACAATGAGTCTTCCTTGCTTCGTTACCCATTGTTTGCATTGTAACTCCTTGTGTGAACAATGAGTCTTATTTGCTTCGTTAACCATTGTTTGCATTGTAACTCCTTGTGTGAACAATGAGTCTTCTTTGCTTCATTACCCATTGTTTGCATTGTAACTCCTTGTGTGAACAATGAGTCTTCCTTGCTTCATTACCCATTGTTACATTAAAATTTCTTGTGTGAGCAATGAGTCTTCCTTGATTCATTACCCATTGTTGCTTTGTAACTCCTTGTGTAGACAATGAGTCTTCCTTGCTTCGTTACCCATTGTTTGCATTGTAACTCCTTGTGTGAACAATGAGTCTTATTTGCTTCATTACCCATTGTTTGCATTGTAACTCCTTGTGTGAACAATGAGTCTTCCTTGCTTTATTACCCATTGTTTACATTATAAATCCTTGTGTGTCTCTTCCTTCATTACCCATTTTTGCATTGTAACTCCTTGTTTGAACAATGAGTCTTCCTTGCTTCATTACCCGTTGTTTGCATTGTAACTCCTTGTGTGAACAATGAGTCTTATTTGCTTCATTACCCATTGTTTGCATTGTAACTCCTTGGGTGAACAATGAGTCTTCCTTTCTTCATTACCCATTGTTACAATGTAACTCCTTGTGTGAGCAATGAGTCGTCCTTGATTCATTACCCATTGTTGCATTGTAACTCCTTGTGTGAACAATGAGTCTTCCTTGCTTCATTACACATTGTTACATTGTAACTTCTTGTGTGAACAATGAGTCTTCCTTGCTTCATTACCCATTGTTTGTATTGTAACTCCTTGTGTGAACAATGAGTCATCCTTGCTTCATTACTTATTGTTTGCATTGTAACTCCTGGTTTGAACAATGAGTCTTCCTTGCTTTATTATCCATTGTTTACATTGTACGCCCTTGTGTGAGTCTTCCTTCATTACCCATTTTTGCATTGTAACTCCTTGCTTGAACAATGAGTCTTCCTTGCTTGATTACACGTTCTTTGCATTGTAACTACTTGTGTGAACAATGAGTCTTCCTTGCTTCATTACCCGTTGTTTGCACTGTAACTCCTTGTGTGAACAATGAGTATTCCTTGCTTCGTTACCCATTGTTTACATTGTAACTCCTTGTGTGAGAAATGAGTCTTCCTTGCTTCATTACCTATTGTTACATTGTAACTCCTTGTGTGAACAATGTGTCTTCCTTGCTTCATTACCCATTGTTGCATTGTAACTCCTTGTGTGAACAATAAGTCTTCCTTGCTTCATTAGCCATTGTTTGCATTGTAACTCCTTGTGTGAACAATGAGTCTTCCTTGCTTTATTACCCATTGTTTACATTGTAAGTCCTTGTATGAGTCTTCCTTCATTAACCATTTTTGCATTGTAACTCCCTGTTTGAACAATGACTCTTCCTTGCTTCATTACCCGTTCTTTGCATTGTAACTTGTTGTGTGAACAATGAGTCTTCCTTGCTTCGTTACCCATTGTTGCATTGTACTCCTTGTGTTACAATAGTCTTCCTTGCTTCGTTACCTTTGTTTGCCTCTTGTAACTCCTTGTGTGAACCATGATTGCTTATTTCGTATTACCCATTGTTTTCATTTTACTCCTTGTGTGAACATGAGTCTTCCTTGCTTTATTACCCCATTGTTTACATGTAAGTCCTTTGTGACTCTTCTTCATTACCATTTTTTCCATTGTAACTCCTTGTTTGCAACAATGAGTCTTCCCCCTTGCTTCTTACCCGTTGTTTGCATTGTTACTTCTTGTGTGAACAATGGTCTTCCCTGTTCATTACCCATTGTTGCCATTGTAACTCCTTGTGTTAACAATAGTCTTCCTCCTTCATTAGCCCTTGGTTTGCATTGTAAACTCCTTGTGTGACCATGAGTCCCTTCCTTGCTTTATTACCCCTTGTTTAACTTGTAAAGTCCTTGATGAGTTTCATTCATTAACCATTTTTGCATTGTAACTCCCTGTTTGAACAATGAGTCTTCCTTGCTTCATTACCTGTTGTTTGCATTGTAACTCGTTGTGTGAACATAGTCTTCCTTGCTTCGTTACCCCTTGTTTGCATTGTAACTCCTTGTGTGAACAATGAGTCTTATTTGCTTCATTACCCATTGTTTGCATTGTAACTCCTTGTGTGAACAATGACCCTACCTTCCTTCATTACCCATTGTTTGCATTGTAACTTGTTGTGTGAACAATGAGTCTTCCGTGCTTCATTACCCATTGTTTGCATTGTAACTCCTTGTGTGAACAATGAGTCTTCCTTGCTTCATTACCCATTGTTTGCATTGTAACTCCTTGTGTGAACAAAGAGTCTTCCTGCAGTGATATTATAGGGGTGTGTATGTATTTGGACTCTTGACTCTTAACTAGCACAGGATATGGATGTCACTCAACTCGCACAGCTCAACACAGGGAATCAAACAACAAACTAGACTAGCTAAGACTCCTTACCACAGCCTAGCACAGGTAAGTAGACTTTAACTAAACAACAAGCAAACACCCCACAGTCTAAGCACAGGGATATCTAACTTGCCACAGACTTAGATCAACAACCACAGCCTAGCACAGGAAGTTATCTGGCCTGACTTTCAACTAAGGCAAAGCACAAGTTGGAAAGATTTTAGAAATGAGAACAATGCTCAAGTTTTTTCATTCAATTAACAACTGCCTTGTACAAAAGAGCATGGGTCCTTATATAGGCCTCAATGCTTGATCTAATACAACCCTAGAGGATCATCTAAGGGCCACGATTAGTTGCTGAAAGATAACAAAATACTGGCTACAAATACAGACTGACAATTACAAAAGAAAACAGACAAATGCAGACATTTGAGAGTGACATGCTCCAGGTTGTGTTTGTTGCTTGGTGTTGGCTTGAAGCTTGTGGACGAGGCTCATCAATGCTCCTTGACCTTCTTCTGCAGTAGTTCTAATAGTAGGGAAGACAAGGAAAGACTTTTGGAGATAGTCTTGCAGTTTTTAGCTAGAAATGGAAAGACTGCTTTATGCTTTATGCTTTGGGTAGGCTGTTTTGATTTGGATTTTTAGGGTAGTTGTGTTGTGTTTTGGAACTGGTTCCCTAGGACTTTTTTGGACCTAGGTGGGTAAGGTTTTAGCTGGGCTTGGTGGTAGCTGGTGGTTCAAAGTGTGGTGGTAGTTATGCCTTCCCCAAGTGGCTGTTGTAGGCTGTTTTTGTGATTTTGTGGTTGGGTGTGGGTGGGCTTGTCTTTGGTTAGTTTGGCTCGTGTCTTGGCTCATGTCCTGGCTCGTGTCTTGGCTATCATGGACCCTCATTGTGACATGGTCCTGGCTAGCATTTATCAGTTTGAAATTCTCCCCTTTGTTACCTATCCCTTGCCCCCAGATTGACCCCTGGATACCCATGTAGACCTCCCCTTGGTTACCAGTGCTCACCCCTTGATCCCCCTTGTCCCTATTGTTGGATTCTGCCCTGCCCTGTGCCCCAGCTCCTGCTCCATCCTCCCCTGGTTGAATTGGGCTTGTCCTCAAGCCTGTAGCCTCCTCATCCCCAGAATCCCCATAGTATGGACTGAGATCCCCTACATTGAAAGTGCCATGAACCCCATAGTCTCCTGGTAGATCAACCTTATATGCATTAGGACCAACACTTTCTATGATTTCAAATGAACCATCAGCTCTAGGCATGAGTTTGTTCTTCCTCCTAGCTGGGAACCTCTCCTTCCTCAAGTGGAGCCACACTAAATCCCCTGGCACAAACTCCTTCTTGGATCTAGGAACCTTGGACTGTTTCTTGTACCTCTCATTTGCCCTTTCTATCTGCTTTCTGACTGCCTCATGAAGCTTCACTATCTGTTCAACCCTCCTCTTTGCATCAAAGTTCACCTCCTCCCTTGGTATGTTAGCTAACTCCAGTGGCATAAGTGGGTTAATCCCATAGACAACCTCAAATGGACTGTGACCTGTTGCAGATGAGGGTGCTCTGTTGAAAGCAAACTCAGCATGAGCTAGCTTCAAGTCCCAATCCTTCAAGGACTTGCTTACCAGACACCTCAAGATCCGCCCTAGAGTCTTGTTTGTGACCTCAGTTTGGCCATCAGTCTGAGGGTGGTGAGAAGTGCTGAACAAAAGCCTGGTCTTCAAGAGTCTCCATAGTGTTTTCCAGAAGTAACTCATGAACTTAACATCCTTGTCTGAGACTATTGACTTAGGAACCCCATGTAGCCTCACAATCTCCTTCAAGTATAGCTCAGCAACACTTGGCAGCATCCTCAGTCTTCTTGCAAGCCACAAAGTGAGCCATCTTGCTAAACCTGTCAACAACATGCAGTGATATTATAGGGTGTTAATGTATTTGGACTCCTTACTCTTAACTAGCACAGGATATGGATTGTCACTCAACTTCCCACAGCTCAACACAAGGGAATCACCAACCAAACTATACTATTTAAGACCCTTACCACAGCTAGCCACAGGTAAATTCGACTTGAAAACTAAACAACAAGCAAACCCCCCACAGTCTATGCACAGGGATATCTAACTTGCCACAGACTTAGATCAACAACCACAGCCTAGCACAGGAAGTTATCTGGCCTGACTTTCAACCAAGACAATGCATAAGTTGGAAAGATTTTTGAAATGAGAACAATGCTCAAGTTTTTCATTCAATAACAACTGCCTTGTACAAAAGAGCATGGGTCCTTATATAGGCCTCAATGCTTGATCTAATACAACCCTAGAGGATCATCTAAGGGCCACGATTAGTTGCTGAAAGATAACAAAATACTGGCTACAAATACAGGCTGACAATACTAAAGAAAACAGACAAAATGCAGACATTTGATAGTGACATGCTCCAGGTTGTGTTTGTTGCTTGGTGTTGGCTTGAAGCTTGTGGACGAGGCTCATCAATGCTCCGTGACCTTCTTCTGCAGTAGTTCTAATAGTAGGGAAGACAAGGAAAGACTTTTGGAGATAGTCTTTCAGTTTTTAGCTAGAAATGGAAAGACTGCTTTATGCTGTATGCTTTAGGTAGGCTGTTTTGATTTGGATTTTTAGGGTAGTTGTGTTGTGTTTTGGAACTGGTTCCCTAGGACTTTTTTGGACCTAGGTGGGTAAGGTTTTAGCTGGGCTTGGTGGTAGCTGGTGGTTTGAAGTGTGGTGGTAGTTATGGCTTCTCCAAGTGGCTGTTGTAGGCTGTTTTTGTGATTTTCTGGTTGGGTGTGGGTAGGCTTGTCTTTGGTTAGCCTGGCTCGTGTCTTGGCTAATGTCCTGGCTCGTGTCTTGGCTATCATGGACTCTCATTGTGACTTGGTCCTGGTTAGCACTTATCAGTTTGAATTTATCCCCTTTGTTACCCATCCCTTGTCCCCAGATTGACCCCTGGATGCCCATGTAGACCTCCCCTTGGTTACCAATGCTCACCCCTTGATCCCCCTTGTTGGATTCTGCCCTGCCCTGTGCCCCAGCCGCTTGAACTTACGAAGTCAGGAGTAGTTCATTCAATTGAAATTCATCACCAGACGTACTTGCAAGTGATATTATAGGGGTGTGTAAGTTTGGGACTCTGACTCTTAATAGACAGGATATGGATGTTACTCAAACCCCACAGCTCAACAGAGGGAAGCAAAACAACATTAAGACTAGTTAAGACTCCTTACCACAGCCAAGCACACGTAAGCAGGCTTGAACTAAACAACAAGCAAACACCCCACAGTCTATGCACAGGGATATCTAACTTGCCACAGACGTAGATCAACAACCACAGCCTAGCACAGGATGTTATCAGGCCTGGCTTTCAACTAAGACAAGCACAAGTTGGAAAGATTTTGGAAATGAGAACAATGCTCAAGTTTTTTCATTCAATAATCAACTGCCTTGTACAAAAGAGCATGGGTCCTTATATAGGCCTCAATGCTTGATCTGATTACAACCCTAGAGTATCATCTAAGGGCCAAGATTAACTATTAAAAGATGACAAAATACTGGCTAGAAATACAGACTGCTAATGCTAAAAGAAAAACAATAAAACAGACAAAATGCAGACATTTGACAATGACATGCTCCAGGTTGTGCTTGTTGCTTGGTGTTGGCTTGGAACTTGTGGACGAGGATCATCAATGCTCCTTGACCTTCTTCTGCAGTAGTTCTAATAGTAGGGAAGACAAGGAAAGACTTTTGGAGATAGTCTTTCAGTTTTTAGCTAGAAATGGAAAGACTGTTTTATGCTTTATGCTTTGGGTAGGCTGTTTTGATTTGGATTTTTAGGGTAGTTGTGTTGTGTTTTGGAACTGGTTCCCTAGGACTTTTTTGGACCTAGGTGGGTAAGGTTTTAGCTGGCCTTGGTGGTAGATGGTGGTTCAAAGTGTGGTGGTAGTTATGCCTTCCCCAAGTGGCTGTTGTAGGCTGTTTTTGTGATTTTGTGGTAAGGTGTGGGTGGGCTTGTCTTTGGTTAGCTTGGCTCGTGTCTTGGCTCATGTCCTGGCTCGTGTCTTGGCTATCATGGACCCTCCTTGTGACATGGTCCTGGCTAGCATTTATCAGTTTGAAATTCTCCCCTTTGTTACCCATCCCTTGCCCCCAGATTGACCCCTGGATGCCCATGTAGACCTCCCCTTAGTTACCAATGCTCACCCCTTGATCCCCCTTGTTGGATTCTGCCCTGCCCTGTGCCCCAGCTCCTGCTGCATCCTCCCCTGGTTGAATTGGGCTTGTCCTCAAGCCTGTAGCCTCCTCATCCCCAGAATCCCCATAGTATGGACTGAGATCCCCTATATTGAAAGTGCCATGAACCCCATAGTCTCCTGGTAGATCAACCTTGTATGCATTAGGACCAACACTTTCTATGATTTCAAATGGACCATCAGCTCTAGGCATGAGTTTGTTCTTCCTCCTAGCTAGGAACCTCTCCTTCCTCAAGTGGAGCCACACTAAATCCCCTGGCACAAACTCCTTCTTGGACCTAGGAACCTTGGACTGTTTCTTGTACCTCTCATTTGCCCATTCTATTTGCTTTCTAACTGACTCATGAAGCTTCACCATCTGCTCAACCCTCCTCTTTGCATCAAAGTTCACCTCCTCCCTTGGTATGTTAGCTAATTCCAGTGGCATAAGTGGATTAATCCCATAGACAACCTCAAATGGGCTGTGACCTGTTGCAGATGAGGGTGCTCTGTTGAAAGCAAACTCAGCATGAGCTAGCTTCAAGTCCCAATCCTTCAAGGACATGCTGACCAGACACCTCAAGATCCTCCTTAGAGTCTTGTTTGTGACCTCAGTTTGGCCATCAGTCTGAGGGTGGTGAGAAGTGCTGAACAAAAGCCTGGTCTTCAAGAGTCTCCATAGTGTTTTCCAGAAGTAACTCATGAACTTAACATCCCTGTCTGAGACTATTGACTTAGGAACCCCATGTAGCCTCACAATCTCCTCCAAGTATAGCTCAGCAACACTTGCAGCATCCTCAGTCTTCTTGCAAGCCACAAAGTGAGCCATCTTGCTAAACCTGTCAACAACAACCATTACAGAATCCTTACCTCTTTGTGTCCTGGGTAGTGCAACAATAAAGTCCATGCTCACATCCTCCCAAGGTTTGTTTGGCACTGGTCGTGGAGTGTAAGGTCCAGTCTGGAAAGAGCTCTTGGCTTGTTGACATGTGGAGCACCTCCTGAGGACAACCTGAACATCCCCTATCATCCTGGGCCAATAGAATTGATCCTGCAGTATTTCAAGTGTCTTTTGAACCCCAAAGTGTCCCCCTAGTCCTCCTGAGTGTACTTCCCTGATGAGTAGATCCCTGTAAGAACCCCTTGGGATGCATAGCTTGTTTCCTTGGAACAAGAACCCTTCCTGCAGCATGTACTTCCCCCTTGAGTCCTTCCTCCTCCTGTTTGTGTGATCCATTCCTCAGCAAAGTCAGGGTCCTCCTTGTACAATTCTTTCAGAAATTCAAACCCCAACACCCTTTGCTCCATGACTGCTAACAAAGAATGCCTCCTTGACAGTGCATCTGCCACAGCATTCTGTTTCCCCTCCTTATACTACTAGAGAATGTAAAGGATTGTAGAAACTCCACCCACTTGGCATGCCTGTGATTCAGCTTGTGTTGGCCACTGATATATTTCAATGCCTCATGATCTGAGTGCAGAACAAAAGGCTTTGGCTTCAAGTAGTGCCACCAATGCATGACTGCTCTGATGATGGCATAGAATTCCTTATCATAAGTGGAGTACTTGAGCTTGGCACCATTCAGTTTCTCACTGAAATAAGCAACTGGCTTTTGCACTTGTATCAACACTGCCCCAATGCCAACCCCACTAGCATCACACTCCACCTCAAACAGCTGATCAAAGTCAGGTAGTTTAAGGATTGGAGTCTCACACATCAACCTCTTGATCCTCTCAAAGGATTGTTGGGCCTCCTCAGTCCACTGGAACTCCCCGTTCTTCAAGCACTCAGTGATGGGTGCTACAACTGAACTGAAGTTCTTGATGAACCTCCTATAGAATGAAGCCAACCCATGGAACCCCCTTACCTCAGTGATGGTTTTAGGTGTAGGCCATGTTTGGATGGCTGCAACCTTCTCCTGATCAAC
Source organism: Heliosperma pusillum (assembly GCA_022085475.1). Taxonomy (NCBI): domain Eukaryota; kingdom Viridiplantae; phylum Streptophyta; class Magnoliopsida; order Caryophyllales; family Caryophyllaceae; genus Heliosperma; species Heliosperma pusillum. The sequence goes on from JAIUZE010015566.1 coordinate 9,075, forward strand.
TGAGATTCCTCTTCCTGACACAATGTACCCTAGAAATGCAACCTCCTACACCATGAAGGTACACTTTTCTAGCTTCCCATACAGCTTCTGCTCCTTTAAGATCCCAAAGATTGTTTCAAGGTGCCTGAGATGTTCCCCTCTGCTGCTACTATACACTAGGATGTCATCAAAGTATACCACAGCAAACCTGCCCAAAAAAGGCCTCAACACTTCTGTCATAAGTCTCATGAAGGTGCTTGGTGCATTGGATAGTCCAAATGGCATGACAAGCCATTCATACAGACCATGTTTTGTCTTGAATGCAGTCTTCCATTCATCCCCCTCTCTGAGCCTCACCTGATGGTAACCCTGCCTTAGAGCAATCTTAGAAAAGACCTGAGCTCCACTTAGCTCATCAAGCATGTCATCTAGCCTTGGAATGGGGAACCTATACTTGACTGTAATGTTGTTGATTGCTCTGTTGTCAGTGCACATCCTCCAGGTGCCATCCTTCTTAGGCACTAGTAGAGCAGGTACAGCACAAGGGCTTAGGGACTCCCTCACAAACCCTTTGCTCATAAGCTCCTCAATCTGCTTCTGCAACTCCTTGGTGGCAGTTGGGTCACTTCTGTAGGCTGGCCTATTTTGCAGCACAGAACCTGGGACCAAATCAATGTGGTGCTCAATCCCTCTTAGGGGTGGTAGTCCATCTGGTAGTTCTCTTGGAAAGACCTCCTTGTATCTCAAGATCAAAGGTTCAACCTCTGCTGGCAACTTGGAACCTTCCCCTTCTGTGACTTTCCTTAGATAGCAAGATGATCACAGGTTGTTCTTGCTTCATCTCCTTGATCATAGCTGCCTCTGATAAAAACAACACCCCATTGACCTCCTCTGGCACATTGGGACTCCCATAATTCCTCTGGTTGGGTGGTAGAGGTGTCAAAGTTACCTTCTTTCCCCCATGCCTGAAGCTATAGGTGTTATCCCTACCCTGATGAGTGGTGTTCCTATCAAACTCCCAAGGCCTCCCTAGGAGTAGGTGACAGGCATCCATTGGCACTACATCACACAACACTTCATCTTGGTATACCTTCCCAATAGAAAATGGGACCAGGCATTGCCTATCAACCCTCACCTCAGCCCCCTTGTTAAGCCATCTCAGTTTGTAGGGGTGTGGGTGTTCTTGAGTAATCAGACTTAGCTTGTTCACTAGGGTGATGGAAGCCACATTGGTACAACTCCCCCCATCAATGATCAAGTTGCATACCCTTTCTTGAATGGTGCACCTGCTTCTGAATATCAAAGACCTATGGTCATCCTCCAATGGAGTATGTTGAGAGTGCATGACCCTCCATAGGACCAAGTTATGGCCTGTGTCAGGATGAGCCATGACCAAGTCCTGCATTGGTTCCTCCTCAGCTGTCACTACCTCTAACACCATACTGTCATCAACCTCATACTCAACTAATCCCTCCTTCTCCCACTCTTCTACCTCCATAAGTGTCATGGTTCTCTTAGAAGGACAATCCTTTCTAAAGTGGCCATAACCTTGGCACTGGAAACATCTGATCTTGTTATCAGTTGGGGGGAGGTTAGGTTTGGAGTTCACAACTCCCTTTCCTTTGTCTGTGGTTGATTGGGTGGTTGTCTTAGGGGCCTCTCCCATCCTAATACCACTGTAAGGCTTGTATGCAGGTCTAGCAACAGGTTTAGACATGGCTGGTTTGGTTTTCCCCATTTTCTCAACCCTTAAAGCCAGGTTGACAACATCATCATAGGACCACAAAGGTTGCATCCTGACTCTAGCAGCAATGCTCCTATCTAGACCCTCTAAGAATCTGGCAATCCTTTGTTCAGGTTTCTCATTGACCTCACACTGGAGAGTCAATTGTTCAAAGTCCCTTAGGTATGCTTCTACAGATCTCTCCTCTTGTTTCAATTTAGACAGTTTGATGAAAAGGTCGTGGGTGTAATCTTTGGTTACAAACTTACTCAGCATTTTCTTTTTAAGTTTTGACCAAGACCTAAGGGGTTCTTTCCCTTCCTTAATTCTTTGGTGTTTCAAATTATCAAACCACAAGGATGCATACCCTTTCAGCCTTAACACATCAACTTTAAAAGACTTAACATCAGTGTAACCTTTATATTCAAACACCTTTTCAACATCCCTAATCCATTCTAGTAGATCATCAGGATTTAAACTACCAGAAAATTCAGGAATTTCTACCTTGAGATGCTTGTCAGTGTGATCTGGAATCTCCTCATAAGTTCTGTTGCTCTCTCCTGGGTCTGACCCTTCCTCCTCCTGCAGAGGTTGGCCTCTTCCCATGCCCATGGGGCCACGACCTCTGCCTCTGCCTCTAGGGGGTGGTCTTCCTCTCACAGGGTGTGTGATGTTCTCCATGACAGTGTTCAAGGCAGCCAGCACCACATTGACAGTGCTTGCTAACTGATCCACCTTGCCTTCAATACCTGCAAGCCTCTCTTCACTCATTGGGATATTTTTTGTATTTTTGGTGTAGTTAGGGTAATAATGGCCTCACAACCAAAGCTCTGATGCCAGAATTGCAGTGATATTGTAGGGGTGAGTGTTGATTTTGACACAAGATGACCTTCAGACTCAAACTAAATACAAGGATATGAATGCCACTCAATTCCCACAGCTTAACACAAGAAATCAAACAACAAACTAGACTGACCAAGACTCCTTACCACAGCCTAGCACAGGTAAGTAAACTTGAGCCAAACAACAAGCAAACAACCCACAGTCTAAGCACAGGGATGTTCAACTTGCCACAGACTTAGATCAACACCCACAGCCTAGCACAGGATGTTATCAGGCCTGACTCTCAACTAAGGCAAAGCACAAGTTGAAAAGATTTTGGAAATGAGAAGAATTCTCAGGTTTTTCATTCAAACATAAACTGTCTTTTACAAAAGAGCAAGGGTCCTTTATATAGGCCTCAATGCTTAATCTAATACAACCCTAGAATGTCATCTAAGGGCCAAGATTAACTACTGAAATACAACAAAATACTGGCTAGTAAGTACAGACTGACATACAAAAAAAAAATGCTAAAACAGACAAAAGTTGCAGACATTGACAGTGATGTGCTTCAGCTGGCTTGTTTGTTGAGCTTCTGGCTTGGGAGCTTGTGGACGAGCTCCATAAATGCTCCTTGACCTTCTTCTGCATTGTTTCTAGGAATAGGGAAGACAAGGAAAGACTTTTGGAGATAGTCTTTCAGTGTTTAACTAGAAATGGAAAGTTTACTTTTTGCTTTATGCTTTTCTTGGTAGGCTGTTTTGATTTGGATTTTTAGGGTAGTTGTGTTGTGATTTGGGACTGGTTCCCTAGGACTTTTTTGGACCTAGGTGGGTAAGGTTTTAGCTGGGCTTGGTGGTAGCTGGTGGTTTGAAGTGTGGTGGTAGTTATGGCTTCTCCAAGTGGCTGTTGTAGGCTGTTTTTGTGAATTTCTGGTTGGGTGTGGGTAGGCTTGTCTTTGGTTAGCCTGGCTCGTGTCTTGGCTCATGTCCTGGCTCGTGTCTTGGCTATCATGGACCCTCATTCTGACTTGGTCCTGGTTAGCACTTATCACTTATCAGTTTGAATTTATCCCCTTTGTTACCCATCCCTTGTCCCCAGATTGATCCCTGGATGCCCATGTAGACCTCCCCTTGGTTACCAATGCTCACCCCTTGATCCCCCTTGTTGGATTCTGCCCTGCCCTGTGCCCCAGCTCCTGCTGCACCTCCTACGAAGTCAGGTAGTTCATTCAATTTGAATTCATCACCAAGACGTACTGCAGTGATATTATAGGGGTGTGTAAGTATTTGGACTCTTGACTCTTAACTAGCACAGGATATGGATGTTACTCAACTCCCACAGCTCAACACAGGGAATCAAACAACAAACTAGACTAGTTAAGACTCCTTACCACAGTCTAGCACAGGTAAGTAGACTTGAACTAAACAACAAGCAAACACCCCACAGTCTAAGCACAGGGATATCTAACTTGCCACAGACTTAGATCAACAACCACAGCCTAGCACAGGAAGTTATCTGGCCTGACTTTCAACCAAGACAATGCATAAGTTGGAAAGATTTTTGAAATGAGAACAATGCTCAAGTTTTTTCATTCAATAACAACTGCCTTGTACAAAAGAGCATGGGTCCTTATATAGGCCTCAATGCTTGATCTAATACAACCCTAGAGGATCATCTAAGGGCCACGATTAGTTGCTGAAAGATAACAAAATACTGGCTACAAATACAGGCTGACAATACAAAAGCAAAACAGACAAAATGCAGACATTTGATAGTGACATGCTCCAGGTTGTGTTTGTTGCTTGGTGTTGGCTTGAAGCTTGTGGACGAGGCTCATCAATGCTCCTTGACCTTCTTCTGCAGTAGTTCTAATAGTAGGGAAGACAAGGAAAGACTTTTGGAGATAGTCTTTCAGTTTTTAGCTAGAAATGGAAAGACTGCTTTATGCTTTATGCTTTAGGTAGGCTGTTTTGATTTGGATTTTTAGGGTAGTTGTGTTGTGTTTTGGAACTGGTTCCCTAGGACGTTTTTGGACCTAGGTGGGTAAGGTTTTAGCTGGGCTTGGTGGTAGCTGGTGGTTTGAAGTGTGGTGGTAGTTATGGCTTCCCCAAGTGGTTGTTGTAGGCTGTTTTTGTGATTTTGTGGTTGGGTTTGGGTAGGTGAAACAGGAGTAGAGCTCCATCATCACCAAGCCAAGAACTCAGCTAGCCAGGATTGCACCATTACAGCCCAAGGATCCCAACCAACCCCCAACCTGACAAACAAGAGCCCCACACCAAAGGCACCAGGTATAACACTCTCCAAGCACCCCCATTACAGTCAAGAAGCAACAACAAGTCACGCAAGCACTGCCACAAGAAGGGTCACAAGAGCAGGGTCCAGTTTCCTAAAAAACAGCCTAGACCACCCAGAGTATCAATCCAATATCATGCAGTACAAGTCCAACCAAGGGCTCCATCTTCTTTTCCCTTAAAGTTGATGTCCTTAGCAAGAGAAAAGTCCAGGAAAAGTTTTCTAAATAAAGTCTAGAAGTCCATCAAAAACAGCCTAGAAGAGTGAAGGTCATATGGAGGAGTCAGCTGGCACCAAGGCCAATGTTTCTGTCCAAAACTCCTTATTTTTGTGTATGATCAACCTCAGGTGTAGTTAGTATGTTAGGAAGGTCTTATATGAAGCCGTTGTCAGTCCAAACACAGCAAGAACAAGCCAAGCAAAGACTTCCCAAGACAGTTTGCAGACTTACCATTTCTGGAAAGGGACAAACCTACTTTTGCAGTCTTTCTTTTCTCTGTTTGCAGTCTGTTTTTGTTGTCCTCATTAGCTGACTTTGTAGTTTGTTTTCTCAGTAAGATGTAAGGCTTTTAAGCCCTTAGATGTCCTTGCTTTCAAGGGTCAGGATCTGTTGAATTGCCTATATAAGGCCTAAGTTGTAACCTAAAGAAGGAGACTTTGATTAATATATTTTCTGAACTTTGTTCAAGCAATTCTCAGCAAAAGCTAAGTGTTGTAGCATTCCTTAGTAAGCTTGTGTGCGAGCTAAGACTGCAGTGTTAGAACTCATTACTTGTGTGTCTTGGGTCCTTCACAACCTTTGTCACCTAAGCTTGTGTGCTAAGGTGCAAAGAACTATCTGAATTGCCTAGCCTAGTGCAGGTTGTTGGAGTCATTTCTGAGTGAGTTAAACTTGCATGTGAGAAGAGTACTAGCCTGAGTCTAAGTGACATTGAAATCACTCTTTTCCTGAGAGGTTTCAGTTCAATTGGTTATCAGAGCTTTGGTTTGTGAGTTCATTTACCTACCTACATTAAAAACACAAAAACCTACCCATGAGTGAAGAGAGATTAGCAGGGCTTGAAACCACAGTTCATGGCCTTGCTAGAACTGTTATGGAGGTTACAGCATCCTTCAATGAATTCTTAGATGGTCAGCTCAACAATGGTGGAAGAGGAGGCAGAGGACGAGGTAGAGGAGCACCTGTGCCACCTGTTGCAGCAAGAAGAAGGCAACACATGGAGCAAGAGGAGGCCTCAGATTCAGAGAACTCAGAGCAGGGCCTTCCTAGGCACCATGACAAAGACTTAAAGGTAGAAATCCCTGACTTTCTAGGTAGTATGAACCCTGATGACTTCCTAGACTGGTTAAGGTCAGTAGAAAGAGTCTTTGAGTTCAAGGGTTACACTGATAGAAGAGCCTTTAAGGTAGCCATCATGAAATTGAAAGGATATGCATCCTTGTGGTATGAAAATATGAAGGCTCAGAGGACTAGGGAGGGTAAGGATCCTATTAAATCTTGGGATAAACTGAAAAAGAAAATGAGGATTAAGTTTGTATCAAAAGACTACACTCAAGACATGTTTATCAGACTTACCCACCTGAAACAAGAAGGTAGACCTGTTGAGTCCTATTTGAGGGACTTTGAGCAACTCACACTACAATGTGAGATTACTGAAAAGCCTGAGCAGAAGATAGCTAGGTTTTTAGAGGGTCTTGATGAGAAGATAGCTAGCAGAGTAAGGTTGCAGCACCTTTACTCTTTTGAGGAAGCAGTGAGTCTAGCCTTGAGGATTGAGAAGCTAGGGAAGGGAAAACCAACACCTCCTAGGCCACAGACTAGACCTTCTTTCAAACCCTTCACTGGAGTAAGAATAGGAGAACCCTTGGTCCCAGCCAAGCCCTCAGTGTCAGACAAAGGCAAGGCCCCTGAGACAGACTTGAGAAAGACAGTATCCCTTAAGAAGTGCTTTAAGTGTCAGGGCTTTGGGCATTTTGCTAAAGAATGCCCCTCTAAAAGGGCTTTGAGCAGTATGGATGTTGTAGAATGGAGTGAAGATGAGATCCTTGTATGTGAGGAGAGTTTGGAGGAGCATGAGGAAGAGCCTAGAGAGGAAATGATAGAACCAGATGCAGGCTTGAGTCTAGTAACCTGGAGGGTTATGCACACCCAACCTCAACCATTAGAGGATGATCAGAGGCAGCAAATATTCAGGACCAGATGCACTATAAGGGGAAGGGTTTGTAACATGATAATTGATGGGGGGAGCTGTACCAATGTGGCATCCACCACCTTAGTAGAGAAACTGTCCCTAACCACACAAGAACACCCCCACCCCTATAAACTAAGATGGCTGAACAAGGGAGTGGAAGTAAGAGTTGACAAGCAGTGTGTTGTGCCATTCTCTATTGGCAAGGGATATACTGATGAGGTCTTGTGTGATGTCCTACCTATGGATGCTTGCCACCTTCTGTTGGGCAGGCCCTGGGAGTTTGATAGAGACTCTGTACATCATGGGAGGGACAACACCTATGTTTTCAAGTTTGGTAACAAGAAGATCATACTAGCCCCTTTACCCCCCAATGTTAAAGGGAACATTGCCCCTGTCAATGACATTTCCAAAGAAGTCCTACTGCTGAGTGAAGCTGAGATGGTTCAAGAACTTATGGGAGATGAAACTGTGTTCATCCTGCTAACCAAAGAGGTCCTACTTCCCCAAGGAAACATTCCAGCTAATGTTCAACAAGTACTGGAGGATTATGGGGATGTATTCCCTGCTGACTTGCCTAGTGGACTACCCCCTCTTAGAGGAATAGAGCATCATATTGATCTCATTCCTGGAGCAATGCTACCCAACAAACCTGCTTACAGAAGTGATCCAAAGGCCACTCAAGAACTACAAGCTCAGGTTGGTGACTTACTCAGCAAGGGTTTTGTGAGGGAGTCCCTCAGTCCCTGTGCAGTTCCTGCCTTGCTAGTTCCCAAGAAGGATGGGTCATGGAGAATGTGCATAGACAGCAGGGCCATCAACAACATTACCATCAAGTACAGGTTCCCTATACCAAGGTTGAATGATATCCTGGATGAGCTGAGTGGGGCTCAGGTCTTCTCCAAGATTGATCTAAGGCAGGGATATCACCAAGTAAGGATCAGGGCTGGGGATGAGTGGAAGACAGCCTTCAAGACCAAGCATGGGTTGTATGAATGGCTGGTCATGCCCTTTGGTTTATCTAATGCTCCAAGCACCTTTATGAGGTTGATGACTGAGGTTCTAAGGCCCTATCTAGGGAAGTTCATTGTTGTATACTTTGATGACATATTGGTCTACAGCCCCTCAACAGAAGAACACCTCCAACACCTGAGATTGTTATTTGAAGTCCTAAGGAAACACAAGTTGTTTGGCAAGATGGAAAAGTGTACATTCATGCAGGAAGAGGTGCAGTTTTTGGGGTTCATTATTTCCAAAGAAGGAGTGGCTGTTGATCAAGACAAGGTAAAGGCCATAAGGGAGTGGCAGGTCCCCAAAACTATAACTGAAGTGAGGAGCTTCCATGGACTGGCTTCCTTCTACAGGAGGTTCATCAAAGGATTCAGTTCCATCATGGCCCCCTTAACTGAGTGCATGAAGAAAGGAGAGTTTAGGTGGAATGACAAGGCTGAGAGGTCCTTCAATATCATCAAAGACCTCTTGTGTGAGTCTCCCATACTTGTTCTCCCTGATTTTAACAAACTATTTGAAGTAGAATGTGATGCTAGTGGCATAGGCATTGGTGCTGTCCTAATGCAAGAGCAAAAACCTGTGGCCTACTTTAGTGAGAAGCTGAGTGGTGCTAAGCTCAACTACTCAACCTATGACAAAGAATTCTATGCCATAGTCAGAGCCTTGAACCATTGGGGTCACTACCTGAAGCCCAAACCCTTTGTATTACACTCTGACCACCAGGCACTCAAGTACATCAATGGGCAACATAAGTTGAATGCTAGGCATGCTAAGTGGGTGGAGTATTTGCAGTCCTTCTCATTCTCCAGTAAGTACATTGAGGGGAAAAACAATGTAGTGGCAGATGCCTTGTCAAGGAGAACCATGATGCTGACATACATGGAGCAAAGAGTGCTTGGGTTTGAGCACATGAAGGAGCTTTATAGAGAGGATCCTGATTTCAAAGAAGACTGGGTGGCAAGAGTGGAGGGCACCCCTAAGAATGGAAGCAGATACTCAGAGCAGGAAGGATTCTTGTTCCTAGGGAACAAACTCTGTATACCAAAGGGTCCTTATAGGGGGTTGTTAGTAAAAGAGGTTCACTCAAATGGTCTAGCTGGCCACTTTGGCATCCAGAAGACCTATGACATGCTGCAGGAACAATTCTATTGGCCAAGGATGTTGGGAGATGTTCAGGATGTGATAAGAAGGTGTAGTTCTTGCCAGAGGTCCAAGTCATTCTTTCAGGCTGGAGCATACACCCCCTTGCCAGTCCCAGACAAGCCTTGGGAGGATGTTAGTATGGACTTTATAGTGGCTCTTCCTAGAACTCAGAGGGGCAAGGACTCAGTCATGGTGGTTGTGGACAGATTTAGTAAGATGGCACACTTTGTTGCTTGCAAGAAAACTGAAGATGCCATGGGAGTTGCAGACTTGTATTTCAAGGAGATTGTGAAGCTCCATGGAGTACCAAGAACCATAGTATCTGACAGAGATACTAAGTTCATGAGTCACTTCTGGAGGACACTTTGGAAGCTTCTAAAGACAAGGCTCCTGTTCAGCACCTCTCATCATCCCCAAACTGATGGGCAGACAGAGGTAACAAACAAGACTCTGGGCAGGATTCTCAGGTGTATCATTTCAAGGTCTTTAAAGGATTGGGATTTGCAGCTGGCACAAGCAGAATTTGCTTTCAACAGAGCTCCCTCCACCAGTACAGGTAAAAGTCCATTTGAAGTTGTTTATGGCACTAACCCCTTGATGCCAACAGAACTTGTACCAATGGCAAAGAAGGTGGTGCCCTATGATGCAAGGAACAGGGTAGAACAGATGATGCAGATACATGCTAAGGTGAAACAGCAAATTGAGAAGACTAATGAGATGTATAAAGCCAGAGCAAGGGGTCCAAAGAAATCCAAAGAGTTCAAAGCAGGAGATCTAGTATGGTTGCACCTAAGGAAGGAGAGGTTTCCTGACAAAAGAAAGAACAAGCTAAGTCCAAGAGCAGAGGGTCCTTTTGAGGTCATGGAGAAGTTGGGGTCCAATGCATACAAGATTGACCTCCCAGGAGAGTATGGAGTACATGGAACATTCAATGTAGGTGATCTGAGCCCATACTATGGAGAGTCTGATGAGGAGAACAGTAAGGATTTGAGGGCAAATCCTTTTCAAGCAGGAGAGTTTGAAACAGGAGTAGAGCTCCATCATCACCAAGCCAAGAACTCAGCTAGCCAGGATTGCACCATTACAGCCCAAGGATCCCAACCAACCCCCAACCAGACAAACAAGAGCCCCACACCAAAGGCACCAGGTATAACACTCTCCAAGCACCCCCATTACAGTCAAGAAGCAACAACAAGTCACGCAAGCACTGCCACAAGAAGGGTCACAAGAGCAGGGTCCAGTTTCCTAAAAAACAGCCAAGACCACCTAGAGTATCAATCCAATATCATGCAGTACAAGTCCAACCAAGGGCTCCATCTTCTTTTCCCTTAAAGTTGATGTCCTTAGCAAGAGAAAAGTCCAGGAAAAGTTTTCTAAATAAAGTCTAGAAGTCCATCAAAAACAGCCTAGAAGAGTGAAGGTCATATGGAGGAGTCAGCTGGCACCAAGGCCAATGTTTCTGTCCAAAACTCCTTATTTTTGTGTATGATCAACCTCAGGTGTAGTTAGTATGTTAGGAAGGTCTTATATGAAGCCTTTGTCAGCCCAAACACAGCAAGAACAAGCCAAGCAAAGACTTCCCAAGACAGTTTGCAGACTTACCATTTCTGGAAAGGGACAAACCTACTTTTGCAGTCTTTCTTTTCTCTGTTTTGCAGTCTGTTTTTGTTGTCCTCATTAGCTGACTTTGTAGTATGTTTTCTCAGTAAGATGTAAGGCTTTTAAGCCCTTAGATGTCCTTGTTTTCAAGGGTCAGGATCTGTTGTAATTGCCTATATAAGGCCCAAGTTGTAACCTAAAGAAGGAGACTTTGATTAATATATTTTCTGAACTTTGTTCAAGCAATTCTCAGCAAAAGCTAAGTGTTGTAGCATTCCTTAGTAAGCTTGTGTGCGAGCTAAGACTGCAGTGTTAGAACTCATTACTTGTGTGTCTTGAGTCCTTCACAACCTTTGTCACCTAAGCTTGTGTGCTAAGGTGCAAAGAACTATCTGAATTGCCTAGCCTAGTGCAGGTTGTTGGAGTCATTTCTGAGTGAGTTAAACTTGCATGTGAGAAGAGTACTAGCCTGAGTCTAAGTGACATTGAAATCACTCTTTTCCTGAGAGGTTTCAGTTCAGTAGGCTTGTCTTTGGTTAGCTTGGCTCGTGTCTTGGCTCATGTCCTGGCTCGTGTCTTGGTTATCATGGACCCTCATTGTGACATGGTCCTGGCTAGCACTTATCAGTTTGAAATTCTCCCCTTTGTTACCCATCCCTTGCCCCCAGATTGACCCCTGGATGCCCATGTAGACCTCCCCTTGGTTACCAATGCTCACCCCTTGATCCCCCTTGTTGGATTCTGCCTTGCCCTGTGCCCCAGCTCCTGCTGCACGTACTAACTCACGCCTGGCCTGCATTCGGTTTCCCCTGTCTTGGACGTTGCGTAGTGCCTCACGCACACTCTCCAAGAAATTTGGATCGTCAAAACTCATCTTCAACAGATGGTTCAAGAGCCGAAGCTCTGATACCACTAATGATACGAGTTGGTAGCGGAAGTCTTTGAAACAACAAACACACAACGAGACCCGAATACACTAGGTGCAACCCAGTCTCAACCGTGATATTTGAGGCAAACAAATAGCGAACTAAGTACTGATATTTGGCGAGTTAGACCTATAACTCGACAATGGAGATCGAAACCCAAGACCTATTGAGAACGATCAAGTTGTTACTCAAACTCGTTGAATAATAACAAAGTGTTTTTGCAGCAGCAAAGTTAGGGAAAATATTGTATTTCTTATTGATTGAATATCTCAAAACCTCCAGCAATCTTGGCCTTAAATAGCCCTCATTACAAACCTATAATAGGTCTTGGGTTAACCAAGCAATAAACTACCCAATTAAGGCTCTTAAAGAGGCTCTTAATTAGGCTAAAACTTACCTTATTTGACAGCCTTACAACAGCTCTTTTAGCAGCCTTCAACTGCTCTATATTTTGAATTCTATGCAGCCACAAACTAAGTAGTAAACACTAGCTTAATGACTCCAATTAACTACTATTTATGACCCTCTAACAGCCATATTATTAGACACAAATGCAGCAATAATAAGACTTAAAATGATAATAAAACAAGGTGTAAATGACAGCTATGACTCAGTCCATTCAACCGTTGCATCCTTGTGTAAACAGTCAATTAGACTGTTAAATGGCTCCATTGATCACGCATAGGCTTCGTGTTATGGACTCACCAAACCAATTCCCTAACTGAACTCGTGGAACAACTTTTGAACGGTCCATTGGACTGTCCACATTGACAATTAGTTCATCCACGCCATCCATGATCGTATCATCCTCTCCTCCTTTGAAAGGAATTGTCCTCAATTCTGAAATCCCGTCATCATCTAAGTAAGGAGATAGATCACCCACATTAAACGTAGCATGGACACCATAGTCACCTGGAAGTTCGACCTTGTAAGCATTGTCATTGAATCTCGAAACAACCTTGTAAGGACCTTCAGCTCGTGGCATTAACTTGTTCTTTCGCTTGCTCGGAAATCGTTCCTTCCTCAAATGGACCCAAACTAGATCCCCAACATCGAACACTCGTGGCTTCCTATTCTTGTTAGACTTACGCTTATAAGTCTCATTGATAGACTCTATTCTAGCTCGAACTTGTTCGTGCAACTTCACCATCGATTTCAGCTTAGACTCCGCATCTTTGTGAACCAATTCATCCTTAGGCAATGGAATAAGATCTAAAGGCAAGAACGGATTCACACCATACACAACTTCAAATGGCGAATGAGCAGTAGCATAGGTTGGAGAACGATTGTAAGCGAATTCAGCATGGGCAAGCTTTATATCCCAATCCTTTTGTGTCTTACTCACAAGACCACACAATAAGGTACCAAGGGTTCGATTAGTTACCTCCGTTTGCCCATCGGTTTGAGGATGGTGAGATGTGCTAAACAAGAGTTTAGTGCCGACCTTCCTCCATAAAGTATTCCAAAAATAGCTCAAAAAATTTGAATCACGATCTGAAACAATTGTCTTTGGAACCCCATGAAGACGTAGTATTTCTCGAAAATACAAATCAGCCACATTACTTGCATCATCTGTTTTGTGGCAAGCCACAAAATGAGCCATTTTAGAGAATCGATCCACGACCACCATGATTGCATCCTTACCCCTTTGAGTACGAGGCAAAGCAACAATAAAATCCATAGATACATCTTCCCATGGACGATTAGGAACAGGTAACGGAGTGTACTCTCCGGGCTTAAATGTGCTCTTTGATACATGACAAGTAACACATTTGCGAATCACACATTGCACATCCCCTTGCATACGAGGCCAATGGAAATGCTCCTTCAATACTTCTAAAGTCTTAGCAACACCGAAATGACCAGCAAGTCCACCTCCATGAGCTTCCCTAATCAACAACTCACGAACTGGATGCTTAGGAACACATAATCGATTCCCTTTAAAAAGAAAACCATCTTGCAAAACAAACTCACCCATTACACCAGATTTGCAACCAAGGAACAACTCCCCAAAATCAACATCATTCTCATAATAGTCCTTCAATGTTTCGAACCCAAGCAAACGAACATCAAGCACGGATAGCAAAGAGTGCCGACGAGAAAGCGCATCAGCCACCACATTACTCTTACCATCCTTGTATTTTGAAGAAAAGTGGAATGATTGTAAGAACTCCACCCATTTAGCATGCCTCGGATTTAGTTTCAGTTGCCCATTGATGTACTTTAAGGATTCATGATCCGAATGTAATACAAAGTGACTTGGACGAAGATAGTGACTCCAATGATTAAGAGCTCTCACAATGGCATAGAACTCCTTATCATAAGTAGAGTAGTTGAGCCTAGCACCACTCAACTTTTCTGAAAAATAAGCAATAGGTCGCTTACCTTGCACAAGGACAGCACCTATACCAACTCCGCTTGCATCACACTCGACTTCAAAGGGTTGTGTAAAATCTGGAAGTGCCAAGACGGGTGCCTCACACAACTTCCTTTTGATCGCTTCAAAGCCACGTTGAGCAGCCTCATTCCAAACAAATGCTCCCTTCTTCAAACACTCGGTTATAGGACTAGTGATGGTACTAAAGTCACGAATAAACCTCCTATAAAACGAAGCAAGACCTTGGAAAGATCGAACCTCACTTACTGTTTTAGGAGATGGCCAAGACTTGATAGCTTCGATTTTTGATTGATCAACCGAAACCCCTTCTTTAGACACCACATAGCCAAGAAAAACCACACTATCAACCAAGAACGAACACTTCTCCTTCTTACCATATAGTTGCTGCCTTCTTAGTGTTTCAAACACACTTCGAAGATGTTCAAAATGTTCCTCCAAACTACGACTATAAATCAATATATCGTCAAGATAGACAACCACAAATCTGCCCAAGAATGCCTTGAGTACCTCATTCATAAGCCTCATGAAAGTACTTGGAGCATTAGTGAGACCAAATGGCATGACGGTCCATTCATATAAGCCATGCTTGGTCTTGAAAGCGGTCTTCCATTCGTCCCCTTCTCTCATTCTGATTTGATGATAACCACTCCTCAAATCAATTTTTGAAAACACTACCGAACCATGTAACTCATCCAACATATCATCAAGCCTTGGAATTGGAAAACGATACTTGATTGTTATGTTGTTCACAGCCCTACTATCGATACACATACGCCAAGTTCCATCTTTCTTTGGCACAAGCAATGTAGGGACGGCACAAGGACTTAGACTTTCAAGAACATAGCCTCTCTCCATCAACTCTTCAATTTGTCTTTGCAACTCCTTTGTTTCCTCTGGATTACAACGATAGGCTGCCTTGTTTGGAAGAGAAGCCCCGGAAATGAGATCGATTTGGTGCTCAATCCCACGAATAGGTGGTAATCCAGGAGGTAGGTCCTCGGGGAAAACATCCTCGAACTCCTTTAGTAACCCTTCAACCTGCCCATTAAACACACCATCACCGTGTGCCTCATTAGCCACCATTAGATAGACTCGTTCACCCTCGTCAATAGCTCTTTCAATTTCTCGCTCACTAGCAAACATAGTGAGGTTTGATTGCTTACCCTTCTTAGTACTCATTGATCGAACCGGTTGTGGTGCCATAGGTTTGAGCATGATTTTCTTCCCCTTGTCACTCAACTCATACTCATTTCGCCTACCATGATGCAACACATCACGATCAAATTGCCATGGACGCCCCAAAAGGATATGACAAGCATCCATTGGAACAACATCACATAAGATCTCATCACTATACGAACCCATGGTTAATTCCACACGAACCTGTTTTGTTACCTTCACCTTGTTGCCATCATCGAGCCAATGTAATGCATAAGGTTTAGGATGGGCCGAAGTGACCAACCCCAACTTTGTTACCATCTCATTAGAAGCGGCATTAGTACAACTACCACCATCGATGATCAAACTACACCATTTGTCCTTCACTTGACATTTAGTGTGAAAGATTTGATCTCATTGCTCCGACTCAATAGGGGCTGCTTGTACTTGTAATGTACGAAGAACCAAGGCACAATCATAGATGGGAGCCTCATAGTTTTCGACATTACCATCATCCTCCTCTTCCTTATACCCATCTAAATTAACCACATCACCCAACTGTTCTTCCTCCACCCACAACTCATCACGCAACTCAACAGCCTCCCTCAAGGTTATGACTCGTTTATTTGGACACGCATTTTGATAATGTCCAAATCCTTGACATTTGAAACATCGAACTTTGGAAAGACTCGTTTCTTTTGTGTTGGTTATCTTAGCAATTGGATTAGGAGTAGGGGCAGCTATGTTTTTGGGTTTCAATTCATTGGTGTGGCTACTAGATCCCCCCTTCAATCCTCCCTCATTCCTCCATGTTCCTGTTTTACTACCCTCCCCATATGTTGTGTTGTATTTCGACTTTCCTTGGGCCTCAATTTTCAAGCATAAACCACATAAGGTATCAAAATCAGCATAGGTCTTGGTTTGACTCACGATTATCGAACTATAGGTCTAGTTCGTTAATCACATATCTTTGTTATTTTATTCCGCTGCGAAATTCGTATCATAAGTGGTATCAGAGCTTCGGCTCTTGATTTCCTTTTATCGAGACGGTCCTACGCGCATCAAATTCCAAAAAAAAAAAAAAAACACAGCTCACAGGTAAAATTACTGTTCATCCGAAAAAAAAAATGGAGCCTTTAAAAATTTTCAATCACAAAAAAGGTTTATTCTTTTATGAAGAAATTCAAGAGGAGTATGATTATTTCTTAAATTTGGATTTACCTCCGTTCGTTGATGATTTTGATGAGCCGTTATTTTCTAAAGGTGAAGAGCATGTTGTTTATAATGATGGTTCTTCCATTGATTTCAATCATCCTCCTATATTTGACGTTTATAGTAAAGAGGACATGGTTGATGAATCTGCAAGAGAGTCATTTTGTTCACTTGGTTCGGGTTACAATTTCGATATAGGGATTGCAAAACTGAACTTTTGCAAGAACATAATAAATCCTAACGGGTTTTTGAATTATCACGATTATTGTTTGATTGATTTTAAGGTACAAGAGTATGTTTCAACGGTGAAAAATGAGATGAGTCTTGACATTATAGGTGTGTTCGTTTTTGATCCGGGCATTGGGCAACAAAGGAAAGGCATATGTTGTATCAAAATACTAGCCCTTATCTCGACATTAGTAGGTGCAAGAATTGGGTCAATTCTTTTCGAAGAAAGGGCGAATGATACGAGTTGTGAGACGAGAATGACTACGCAAGGGACGTTGGATAACAATCTGGTTTTGGCTGTAGAGGTCGACTATTCTTCTAGCTCGAAGGCTCGTTTCGTTTGCTTATTATCATGCATTGGATCCGTCTAAGGGGCTAGTTATTCCAAGACTTTCAAGTTGCTCTTTCTTTTGAGTCAATAAAGGGGTGTTAATACCTTATTTAGTGGGTGTTTAATGTCATTCATTTGTAGTTTTTAATTCTGCATTAGTAGGCCTTAATTTGCTAAATTAATGGTCTTAATTAGCTTGTTAAGTCTATCATTAGTAGCTTTGTTAGTGGTCTGATACCGGTAGTCTTAAGGGGGCTATTTATAGTTCCTTGTTG
Source organism: Heliosperma pusillum (assembly GCA_022085475.1). Taxonomy (NCBI): domain Eukaryota; kingdom Viridiplantae; phylum Streptophyta; class Magnoliopsida; order Caryophyllales; family Caryophyllaceae; genus Heliosperma; species Heliosperma pusillum. Next base: position 26,364 of record JAIUZE010015566.1, read on the forward strand.
TTAGCAATTTCCATTTATTCAAAAATCATTCAAGTTAAAACAAAACTCACTGCGTGTGAATTTCTTTTGAGTTGTTGCGTGCAATTATTTTGGCTTCGTAAGATCGCGTTTTCTTGCGTAGTTCCTCGAGTCTCAAATCAATAGGTCTTGGTTTGACTCACGATTATCGAACTATAGGTCTAGTTCGTTAGTCACATATCTTTTTTATCGCTTCCGCATTTTAATTCGTATCATAAGTGGTATCAGAGCTTCGGCTCTTGATTTCCCTAAATCGAGACGGTCCTAGGCGTGTCAAAGCCATGTTTTAGTTGAATTTCTGATTGCGATTGGAGTTCAAGGGTTAAACTCAAGCGAGGTAGTTTGAGGGTTAATCGGTTTTGATTACTTATCTCAGGAGCACGGTTCCAATCAATTGTTATTCAAGGCGTGAAGGCAAAAAAAAAAAAAAAAAAAAAAAAAATGCGGAAGGTTTTGACGATTATCTTGAAGAGGAAACATGTGACAACCTTGATTATGAAGTCAAATTTGAAGAAAATGAACGAGATCAAGTTTCATTTTACAAGATTATAGGTGACACATGTTATGATTGTTTTAAAAAAATAAGAGACGATTTTGATGATCTCGTTCAAGATGAGTGGCAGGATGGAAGTAAGTTGAGATGGTACAAGAGGGCTTTGAAATCAACGAGCTAGTTCGTTAGTCACATATCTCGTTGTGTCCAATCCAATTTTGGCTTGTGATCGCATCACCCTACTTACCCGAGGTAAAAAGGGACCCACGAGCGTGGTAGCCTTAATGAACACGGGGTTCATAGGTGCTTCAATTGGTAAGGCTAAATCTCAATTTTTTTAAGTTATGTGAGAGGTCTTGTCAATTTAGTTATTAATTCCCTATATGTGAACTAAGTCGGTGAATTTTGAATAACTTTGAATTGACAATCGCGAAATAAAGATGCATGTTGGCGATTTTGGCATGTGCGGAAAAACATAAAGCAAGCAAATAATAAATCCTAGTATGGCCACCTAGCTAATCTAATTAACTAGAAGATTACAAAATCGGAAACCAACTCCTTGGCCCCTTGCCTCTTCTCGGTCCAATCTCCAAAAAGGTACCGTCTTTTGGAACACTGACTTCGGGAATCTCCGTCTTTATAACAGTTAATTACAAAAAGATACAAATAAAATTCCTATTATACATTTGTTCTAGAAATGAAATTAAATTATTACAAACGGCGATACGAGATCGCAAATAAAATTACAACTGAATCGGTATTCCCTTATATTACGGGTAATACCGATTAAAATAATTTAGGCCATACTAGGTACAACTTGCATTAAAAATTAAATAATTGACATTCATTCATTCAAAAATAACAACATAAATAAAAATCTGTAAAAATCATGCCAAAATCGCCCTTAACACTTATCATGCTCATTAGCTCGGTTTTATGGATTTTATCGATTTTTAACCATTAAAAATCAATAATCAACACTTAAATCGTATTTAATCTCAAACTAATTATCTAAACTGATTTAGAACTCAAAATTAGTCCCCACTAACTTTGTTTGTATTTAACTAGTTCGAATTGATCGTATTTGCTAAATATAGAGGTTTAATCATATAGTGAAACAAATTATAAAATTTCACCAAGATAATATAAATCAGATTATAAAATGTACCAACAATTTTCAAGACCAGAAAAAGACGTTTAATTTTTATGATCATAATAATCTCACTTTATTGACTTTTATCTTATAAAAATCAATCATCATGCAAAAGTTACTTAAAAGACACGAAACTTTACATACAGTATGTACAACATGCATGTGAGATCATATCAAAATTTCATAGCCAGAATCAACATGCAACTATTTTTAGTTAACTTTTAACATAAAACATGCATATTAACATGATTTAAAGGCCATAAATCAAAATAAATAGCAAATTAATTCATAAAATCACCAAATTTGACCACAACCATTTTTAGGTCAGTAGGTATGCATGAAAATCAAAAATTTCGTGCAAACCATTTTTTAACACAAATTTTCAATTTTACCCAAGTTATCGTATAACTCGATTTTAATGCTTAAAATCGACATGCATGTAACAATTGAGCTCTGATACCACATGAAAGTCCTAGACCTATAATTAGACTCCTCTAATTAGTTCATTAAATTACATTACCTTAATTATTTAGGATCTAGTTATCATGCATGCAAATATAAAAGCATAAAAGAAAAGATAAGACGAAAACATCCTTACATGGGGTATTTTCGGTTCAATATGGGCACAATAAGAACTCTTTCTTATTGTTCTTAAGCATGAAATTAATGGATGATCCTCTATAAAACAACCTCCAAAGTAGAAGGTCTCCTTCTAGTTGCACCCAAGATTAAACCCAAATAACTTATTATTTACTAGATAATAAGTAAGAATTAATACTACTAATATTATTGTATTACTACACTAGTAATATGTAGAGAATATTAGTTTGCATGTAAGTGTTAGAGAGAAGTTGAGTAAGTAAGAGAAGTTGAAAAATGAGCAAGCATAGTTGTGTATGAAATAAGAACATCACATGTCCTTATAAGGCCTCTTAGCCGGATGGTGCTAGCCCTTGTGGCTCTTATTGTGCTCATTTTTTATTCCCATGCAAATAGGTAGTGTGTGGGATTGATTATAATCATTTTCATGTCATAACTTGTCATAATCAATATGTTGTAGTATGATACAAGAAATGAACAATCATCATTGTGTTTTTCCACTACAATTTCGGTCCACATGGTGAAATGTAGTCCAATTTGATTTTTTGATATTTGTCCCACAAATACTTATAATCATATGTTTAATTATCTTGTATAATTAAGTGTTAATTTGATCATATAACAATTATATGACACAAATTAATAAACAATATGTACTTAACTTTTAAGTGATATTTTACCAATATATCAATATATAATGGATCCCACAATGCCCAGTTAATTTATTTTACAACTCTTTGTAATCATAATTAACTAATTACCTCTACCTCAAAATATATGCATAAACGCAACTAATTTAATGAATTAACGATTAATCATTAAATTAAATCTTATTTAATCGTATTAAAATAAGACGTAAAATTTATTCAGTCAGTTATCGTATAATTGACTAATAAACTTAAGTGGAATGAGTTCCTAACTCAATTTCCAATAAATAACTGTCGTAACTAACGGACATATCAAATATATTGAATGCTATATTAACTGTATCGCATAGGCAAATAATTAGGATTCTATTGGGTCTCATCCTATTAGGTGTACCTAAAGGGATCAGTTGATTAGCGCGCCGTCATACGACAATAACGTCAAACTCTTAGTCATCCAAGGCGTTACCGATTTACGTTAATCAACTGACGTGGATTTTGTATCAAAATTACGAATTGTAGTGAAAAGGGAGGGGTAGTATCCTTTTTGAAAGAGGCTCATCTTTTGCTCAAACAAGTACCATGACTGAAAATGGGTGGCTAGTTAATTATGTCTTTACAAGGGCTAATGGTGATCACAAATCCAAAGATTCCAAGGACAAGCAACATCACATGGTCCCTCTTATGTCTCATGAAGATGCCAAGCCAAGAGGAAGGACAAGGGCAAGGATTGGCAGCCAAGACAAGGACATGGCAGTCCCTTGTCTCAGCCCCAACAATCCGTGACAATGACAAGGCCATGGCAAGACAAGGACACGGCCCCATGACAAGGACATGGCAGCATCTTGGCAAGCCAAGACACGGCCATGACAAGGCCATGACAGCCCTAGGAGGACCAAGACACGAGCCAAGACAAGCAGCAAGACAAGGACATGGCTGTCATGACAAGGACATGCCTTTTCATTTGTCTCGGTCAAGACAAGAGCATAGCAGCCCCACTTGTCTCGGTCAAGACAAGGACATGCCCATCACATGCCAGCCACATTGCCCAAGCCAAGACAAGTCCAAAGACAAGGACATGGCTAGTCATGACAAGGACATGGCTATTCATGACAAGGACAAGGGTCCCTGCCATGGGCAGCATATGTTGGTCCGGTTTCAACAGTCCCTTGGACTGTTTAGAGTAGCTTTTATGATGTCCTTTTGTTTGTATTGCTTTATCATATTGTCCTCTTGCTCCTTTTGATTGTATCCATTAGATGTAGCTTTTTAGATGGATGGATAGGATGTAATGTGAGCCCCTATATAAGGAACTCACCACCCCTTGTAATATTCAGTTTTTGAGAATGAATTAAAAAGAGTTGTGTCAAACACAAACTTGAGGGTTAGCTCAAGGAGCACCTCGCCACAACCAATAGTGGCCATGCCTTTCTTGGTTGTTCGATTAAGGGAGGTTAACCTGTGCTAGGCTGTGGTTAAGCTCTCCTAATCGGCCAGGCCTGGTGGTCGCCCTGTGCTAGGCTGTGGGTGATCGACCTACGTCTGTTAGTGAGGCTAGTTTGGTTCTGTGCTAGGCTGTGAGCTAAGCTAAACTTGCTGTCCAGGTTGAGGTCCAAACTTGTGCTTGTCTGTAGTTTGGGTCTTGATCATATCGAGCTTGTGTTAGGGAGGTGGACTTGTGTGGTTCAACTCCTTGGCTCGAGTAGGTTGTGGGTCGAGCCATGAGCCGGTCTTGTGGCCCTTGGTTCACAACCATATCTTTCATGTTTTTCATAGGCTTAGGAAACAAATAAACCCCCATAAGTCCCCCTTTTGTTGCTGCCACTTTGGGGCAGCCCCTTGGTCGTCATTCGGACTTTGGGCCGTTCATAGGGTCCTCCACAAAAACGCATAGACCCCCCTAATTACGCTGCAAAGTGGTATCAGAGCTTAGGCTCTTGTGTTTTCTCAAACCAAGACGATCTTGGAAGATTTGGGGTCATGGATGTGCAAAGGAGTCGTCCTTCAAACCTGTGCAAGGCTGTGGTTTGTAGGTTCTAGTTTGATAACCTGTTAAGGACACTTGTGCTAGGCTGTAGTGTCTTGGGTCAAGCTAGGCAACGAAAGGATCCTAAACCTGTGCTAGGCTGTGGTTAGGAGTCCTCTTGTTGTGCCTTCTTCATCATACATGTTTCTAGTTTTCTGAAATTGTGTTGTTGTGAGTCACAGTCTAAGTTACTGTTGCGTTGTTGTTTACTACCTCTTATTTCTTTTCACACAAAATTTGAGGACAAATTTTCTTTAACAAAGGGAGTTTGTAGTGAAAAGGGGGGGGGGGGTAGTATCCTTTTTGAAAGAGGCTCATCTTTTGCTCAAACAAGTACCATGACTGAAAATGGGTGGCTAGTTAATTAAGTCTTTACAAGGGCTAATGGTGATCACAAATCCAAAGATTTCAAGGACAAGCAACATCACATGGTCCCTCTTGTGTCTCATAAAGATGCCAAGCCAAAAGGAAGGACAAGGTCAAGGATTGGCAGCCAAGACAAGGACATGGCAGTCCCTTGTCTCAGCCCCACAATCCGTGACAATGACAAGGACATGGCAAGACAAGGACACGGCCCCATGACAAGGACATGGCAGCATCTTGGCAAGCCAAGACACGGCCATGACAAGGCCATGGCAGCCCCCTAGGAGGACCAAGACACGCAACAAGGACAAGCAACAAGACAAGGACATGCCTGTCCATTTGTCTCGGTCAAGACAAGGGCATAACAGCCCCACTTGTCTCGGTCAAGACAAGGACATGCCCATCACATGCCAGCCACATTGCCCAAGCCAAGACAAGTCCAAAGACAAGGACATGGCTAATCATGACAAGGACATGGCTAGTCATGACAAGGACAAGGGCCGCTGCCATGGGCAGCAATATGTTGGTCCGGTTTCAACAGTCCCTTGGACTGTTTAGACTAGTTTTTATTATGTCCTTTTGTTTGTAATGCTTTATCATATTGTCCTCTTGCTCCTTTCAATTGTAGCCATTAGATGTAGATTTTTAGATGAATGGATAGGATGTAATGTGAGCCCCTATATAAGGAACTCACCACCCAATGTAATATTCAGTTTTTGATAATGAATTAAAAGAGTTGTGTCAAACACAAACTTGAGGGTTAGCTCAAGGAGCACCTCGTCACAACCAATAGTGGCCATGCCTTTCTTGGTTGTTCGATTAAGGGAGGTTAACCTGTGCTAGGCTGTGGTTAAGCTCTCCTAATCGGCCAGGCCTGGTGGTCGCCTTGTGCTAGGCTGTGGGTGATCGACCTACGTCTGTTAGTGAGGTTAGTTTGGTTCTGTGCTAGGCTGTGAGCTAAGCTAAACTTGCTGTCCAGGTTGAGGTCCAAACTTGTGCTTGTCTGTAGTTTGGGGCTTGATCATATCGAGCTTGTGTTAGGGAGGTGGACTTGTGTGGTTCAACTCCTTGGCTCGAGTAGGTTGTGGGTCGAGCCATGAGCCGGTCTTGTGGCCCTTGGTTCACAACCATATCTTTCATGTTTTTCATAGGCTTAGGACACAAATAAACCCCCATAAGTCCCCCTTTTGTTGCTGCCACTTTTGGGGCAGCCCCTTGGTTGTCATTCGGACTTTGGGCCGTTCATAGGGTCCTCCACAAAAACGCATAGACCCCCCTAATTACGCTGCACAAGGAAGACTCATTGTTCAACCACAGGAAGCTTAACAATGCACAAAGGGTAATGAAGCAAGGAAGACCTCATTTTCACACATGTAGTTACAATGTAACAATGGGTGATGAAGCACGGAAAATGTTGGAGTAGGTGTCCTCCACAATAGTGCGCAACATAATGAATCTTATTAAGGAATATAATTGGGATATTTATTGACTATATATATGATTAGTCAGTTAATTAACGTAAATCAATAACGGTTGGCTGACTAGAGTTTGACGTTATTGTCGTTTGACGGCGGTGATCAACTGATCCCTTTCGGTCACACCTAAAGGATGAAATCCAAATTGTAACTAATTATTTGTATACGATACAGTTAATTAGTACATTACATATATTCGATATGTATGAGAGTTAATTGTTAGAAATTGAGTTAAGAACTCAAATTCAATTAAGTTTATTTTTCAATTATGCGATAATTGACTAATAAATTTATATCTTATTTTAATACGATTAAATAAGATTTAACTTAGTATTAATCGTTAAATTACTAAATTAGTTGAGGTTTTGAGATAGAGGTAATTAGTTAATTATATTTACAAAGAGTTGTAAAATAAATTAACTAAGCATTGTGGGACCCATTATATATTGATATCATGGTAGAATACTACTTAAAATGTTAAGTACATATTATTCATTTATTTGTGTCATATAATTGTTATATGATCAAATTAACACTTAATTATACAAGAGAATTAAGCATATGATTAATAAGTATTTGTGGGACAAATATCAAAAATCAAAATGGATCAAATTGAGGCTCACATGGCCGGTTATGGTGAAGTCAAATGGTGATGATGGTTGTTCTTATTCCTACTCACAAGCAACATATGCTTATGACATGAATAGTAAACATGATATCATTTTATTCACTACAACACATTACCACCTTACATGGCAATAAAATAAGAAGAAAAAAAGTCACTCTTGGGTGATGAAAGAGCCGGCCCTTATGGCTATAAATTGAGCAATTGTTGTTCAATTTATTCACTTCTTCATTCTTGCTTATTTTATCATTCATCTCTCAAAACTCATCTTCTCACTACAACTCTCATATAATAATATTTCCTAAGTATTACTAGTGTAGTAATATAGTCTAATATTAGTAGTATATTATCTATCTTATTATCTAGTTAATAATAAGGGTAGATTATTTGGTTCATCTTGGTGCAACTAAGAGGAGATCTTCTACCTTGGAGATTATTTGTGTTCAACCATTTTGTAGCTCAAGATCAACAAGAAGGAGTTCTTGTTGTGCCCTTGTATTTTCCATACCAATGTGAGGAAATTTCTTCTCTTATAGAAATGTCTTTATATTTGCATGCATGTTACATAGATCATTATAAACTAAATTAAAAAGTAATTTAGTAATTAATTAGAGGAGTCTAATTAAGGTCTATGGACTTTCAATTGGTATCAGAGCTAGCTTGTAGCATGCATGTTCATTTTGGACTTTTTTATTAAAGTTATAAGATAACTAATAAATCAAAGATTTTGAGTTAAAATACGATTCTGACGAAATTTTTTGGTGCATGTATACCTACTGACCTCAAAATGTTTTTGGTCAAATTTCGTGATTTTAGGGATTAATTTTCTATTTATTTTGATTTTTGGCGTTTAAACCGAGTTAACATGCATTTTATGAGTTAAAAGTTAACTAAAAATAGTTTCATGTTGATTCTGGCCATGAAATTTTAATCTGATCTCACATGCATTTCTTACATATTATGTAAAATTTCGTGACTTTTACTTATGTATTGCATGTTTATTG
>JAIUZE010015570.1:0-11324 GCA_022085475.1 Heliosperma pusillum
ATTAGATCTATACCATTTTCCTCAAATCACCAATTCATTCTAACAAACACTAATAGTCCACAAAGTCTAAAATTCTTCCAACCAAGTACAATATGCCACAAACAAAAGGGTATGGCATCCACAAAAATGTTACAAGAGGAAGGTAAGGATACCAATGGTAAGATGGAGGAACTATCAAGAGTAATTCCCAAGAGGCAAACAAGATGGAAGAGAATGAAGAACCAAGATAGAAGGAAGAGAGCATAATACAAGAAGGATGAGAGAATTCATAGACGAGGAAGAAATACACTTTAATTAGGCTTGTCAATCTTCAATCTTCGGTAAAGGATACTTTTCTAGGTAACACATTGATCCACCTTAAGACGGTAGATACAAACAAACATAACATCACTCAACACAATCAAACAAACAAGTTAGAACCTAACAAACATCAAGTACACCAAAGACTACCACTTAGGTCCTTAAGTCTACCCATCTCTCATTTATTATTTCAAGGTCAAGTAGTTTAAGTTTAGGGTTCACGTGTGTGCGTCGGGAGCGATAAAGCTCTGATACCAACTGTGACAACCCTCGCGAATGCGGAAATATAAAACATACAAGCATGTGAATTATATAGCGGAAATATGAAACTTTTAAAAACTTTTATACATGCAAGATAGAAAATACGAGGAGTGTCAAAAATTACAAACCAAATACAAAATACTATAAGAGACGAAGTCTCTCAAAATGTTATCAATATCAAAGTGATTCGCAAACTAGCTAATAAACGTCTAGAGGTGTTTCGTCCAGGGACAACGCCCGCTAGCTCACACCCGAACCCAAAATACCACAAGCAAAAAGCCATCCAAATCAAGCAACCTGTTCATCCATGAAAAACATGAACGCCACAGTCAGTGGGGAGTAACTCCGGGTTCTCCCAGCCATATCACATCAAACATACATAGAAAGAAATACCAAAGTAGAAACATGCATATATAGATATACATGTGAGATACGATAAGAATAGATAGGCAATTCAATATATAATGATAAGAGCATATAGAATACAAATCCGAATCCATCATGTGATACAAAGACTCGGGGAAAACACTCTTAGGCAACCGAATACGCTCACTAGGGCTTGCATCTCACCGTTAGCGGTATAAGTTTGATAAGATTGAGACTCGACAAACAAACCATGCCAAGTCATGCGATGATCACAATAAATCCACCATATTATCATCCATTCAAACATACCAATACATAGACGATGCCCAATCATGCAATGACCATGAATAATAAGTCATGAAATCACGCATTCAAGAACGACGACACAAAGACGACATCTCCCACGGTAAATGAAACGCACTAGCACCGTGTACATGGCAAGTATGATTAAAAGGCATCCACGGGATATAACATTTCCCTAAACGCATACACGATGCTACATTTCGTATATGTAGACTAATTTCCTCCTGGTAGCACGACGATAATAATACGGTCCTAGTCTAAACCTGGCCAGATTCTCGGAATAAACGTTTTCCGATTCGACATGCGATGACATTTCGCATCCAAGACTCGGTCTTACAAAGACGCCGAGTACCCCAAATTCGGTAGATCAATTCACGAAAGAGGCGGAAAAGAGCTCAAGCCTCATAACAAGTGGTACGCTACATGCAAATAACACCACCTCGCAAGTACACAACATTTGACGGCCGGGTCGATCAACGCAATGTGTTCGCCTCCCAACAACGTCGTCGTATGCCCACTAACACATGCAATTAAGCAGTAGGATACCTCCCCTTTCCGACATTCCAGCCTTACGAACGTGGAGGTAGCCAAGGGAATGAGAGTACAAAGCACAAGACAAAATAGTGCTCAAACCGTATCATTTGTAAAAACCGACTCAAAGTGGGAACATACCAAAACCGTCACAAAACATGAGAATAGGGAATCATATAAGTTTAAATATGATAAACATGAGTCAATACATGATACATAAGCATTAGAACAAGTTTATGAAGCATAATGAATAAAAACATAGATCACCTTTCCAAAACAACGTTGTTTGGAAACCAACGAAAACAAGGGTCCACTTCAAACGGTCATAACTAGAGTTCTAGACATGAAAATGCAGAAATTGCAAATGGAGGTGATAGCTTATCCTCTTACGGTTCCAACGGGATGTCACAAGCCCAAAACAAGCAAGTAACGAAGGAGATATGATCATTTTACGAAAAGGGGTCAGTGCAGGAAAATTACTGTCGGCAGCGAGTGACGCTGCCTGCGTCACCACGACGCAGCCTGCGTCCCACGACGCAGCCTGCGTCCTACACGGGATTCAGGAACGATCAAATATCAACAAGTTACCAACACAAAAATCCTCATTTATCATCACAAACCATCAATTCTCATATCAATTAACAACTAACAACAACCAACAACAACAACACAAGTCCTAATCATACTAACCATAATCTAAATACGATTACTAGCCTAGAAAACACATAAAACACGTAAATGATATCGAGTAACCCTTCACCGTTACCTTTTCGCGTCTTTAAACGGTTTCTAAACCTTCCTAGTCTCCACCTACATACAATTAGATAATAAAAGATGAATATCATTCACCTTGAGAAAGACGGATAATTTAAAAAGCGAGAAAGACGGTAATTTTCTTACCAATACGGATAGAGGAAGCTAAGAGGGGAAGAATAAGACGAACTTACGTGAATTTGAGCGAGAAATGAGCGAGATATGACGATTCTAAGACGGATCAAAAATGGAAGCTAGGTTTTGGGGTTTTCTTTGTGAGGAAGAAGGTGATTGAGTTGTGAGGGAAATTAGGGTTTATGAGGGAGTATGAGTGGAGTAAGTGGAAAAAGTCAAGAAAAGTCAAAGACGTCTTAAGACGTGATTCACTTGAAATCTCGCGTAAAATCCAAATACGAACTCGGAAATTCTAAATTCGACTCGGGAAATTTAATTCTAAACTAAAACTAAATTTCGCTGAAAAGTATCCGTATAATATTTTTACTATAAAAATAGGGTACATTTGCGGGTGTTACAATCACCCCACCATTTAAAAAGTTTCGTCCTCGAAACTTGAGAGTAGAAACAAAAGTATCAAGGACAAGAATCGGTTTTCAAAATTAATACGAAAACTTTTATAAGGGAAAACATTTATGAAACGAGGTTCGTCTCGAAAATGGTTTAAGGAAATTTTTCGTAAGTGCGAAACTTTATTTACGAATCACAAGAGTACCCGTCGCGAACGAGAACTCTAGCTATCAAAATCAAATCAAAGTCGAAATAGTGAAATCGAAAATCAAACAAGTGTTAGTAAGTGCAGGACTAGTCACCAGCGTCTCCAATAACAAGTCCAAACATCCAACCAAACACAAAATCCAAATATAAAAGGGAAAGAAATCTATTTCCTCCAAAAAGAGGGTACACAAACCATCTTTAGATTTTTTTGAAACGTTAAACTAGAAATATAATATGGAAATTTGAAGGTTTTATCAAAGATAAAATCAAATAACAGGACATTACACGTACATAGAGCGACTCGTACATCTCACACACAATTCAGGGTAACAAAATATATACAAAACACGCAAAAACAAAACAAATCGAACTCTTAGGGAAAGGAAGAATCACGATGAAGTTGGCAGGAAGATCTACAAGAATTCGACATCACTAACTCTACTAATAAACCAATTCCTCAAGAGAATGCAATTTACCCAATTTGCAACTCATCATTTTCAATCATCAGAATTCCTACAAGAATATTCCATAATCACGAGATTTCAAGCCAATAACCTAATTATTCAGATCCATTTAGTATCTACTGAAGTCCATCGGCACGGTAGACTCCACAACTAACAATCCACATGAAAGATTAATTACGCACTCTAATCTTCTTAGTTTCATCAAAACTCTTACTAGAAACCACCAACAAAATATTTATCTAGGGAAACATGATCGCTAACAACAACAAGGTAAAGAACACTTACCATGAAAATCCCTTGATTCACTTTACTTCAAACTCATTATCCTAAATTTACAATGAACTTTCTCTTCTTCGAAAGTCAAAACACAATCAAAGCAACAAACATAATTATCTACGATTCAACTAGCCTCATCCAAAGTCTCACGACAAGGGAAAATCCACAATCCATTATTGGTTATAAGGATTCTTTAATACGCCATAACATCCTTAATTTGATCATTACTACGCTCGAAGCCTCAAATAACAATAGTCACATTAGCAAATTATGGTGGTTACTAATTCTCAAGATAAATGGGTTCACCATTCTAACTCTATAATCCATAACAACTGAGGACTCACTATCTAAAGCTTGCAACGAACATTTCTCAATCTCAAACTATGATTCCTTAAGAATAAAAGAGAATTACTAATTCCAGACCACAAATGACCAATCACTTGGCAATCAGACAACCATTCAAATCATCTAGTTCATCTAAAACTCAAAACATATCGGTCTTCGCTTATGAGATTATTCCTCGAATCTGGTCACATGTAACACCCGTAAATGTACCCTATTTTTATAATGAAAATATTTTACGGATACTTTTCAGTGAATTTAAGTTTTAATTTAGAATTTAATTTTCCGAGTCGAATTTAGAATTTCCGAGTTCGTATTTGGAATTTCCGCGAGATTCCATGTGAATCCCGACTTAAGGCGACTTTGACTTTTGTTAACTTTTTCTCATACACAACTCATACTCCCTCCTTAACCTATTTTTCATTCATTCAACACAACACTTACTTCTTCCTTAAGAAACCACCAAAACCCTTGCCTCCATTTTGATCCATCTTTTAATCATCATATCTCGATCGTTTCTTGCTCAAATTCTCGTAAGTTCGTCTTATTCTTTCTCCCTTACCTTCCTCTATCCGTATTGATAATAAAATTACCGTCTTTCTCGCTTTTCAAACTTTCCGTCTTCCTCAAGGTGAAGTAAATTCATCTTCTATTAACTATTTTGTAGGTGGTGACCTTCAAAATCCCGACAAAGACTATTTCCTAATTGAAGAGGAGCTTCACGAGTAGTGAAGACGCATAAAGGTAACGGTGAAGGGTTACTCGATATCATTTACGTGTTTTACATGCTTTATATGCTAGAATTCGTATTTAGAATACGATTAGTAAGCTTAGGAATCATGTTATGAATAATGAATGTTGTTAATTGATGATTGTTGATGATGAATATTGATTGTTGATAGTTATTAGAAGTGAATTATGAGAATTGAAATGAATTGAACAAGTAATGAAGGCTCTCGGGTAGAGTTGTGCTCCCAGCCGGGTGACCGGCCGCCGGTCTGCCCACCGGCTAGGAACACATCAGTAAGACTTGTGATTTTTGTATAGCGGTGTTCCTGGCCGGGTGCCCGTCCGCCGGTCTCCAGACCGGCCTGGAGCACACTGCTCTGTTTTCTATGATTTTTGGGTTTTGGGCTTGAAGCGCGAGCTTGGGTACCGGCCGCCGGTCCACTGACCGGCCGGCGCTACGGCTGTATATTTTTCTTATAACTTCTAAAACTCGTAATTTATAATAGTTCGCATGATTCGTTTATCGTATAATTTTACGTAGTGACTTATAATATTCATGTTTTGGATATATGATATTTCATTCGCTTGTATCACATGTTGGTGACGGTTTTTGGTATGTTCCCCTTTGAGTCGTTTTTACAAATGATACGGTTTGAGCACTATTTTGTCCTTGCTTGGTGCTTGTACTTCTCATTCCCATGGCTCCCTCCAACCATCCCACGTCGTAAGGCCTGGAATGTCGGACGAGGAGGATCCTACTGCTTTAATATTGGGCATGTGTAGTGGGCATACGACGACGTTGTTGGGAGTTGAACGCATTGCGTTGATCGACCCGGCCGTCAAATGTTGTGTACTTGCGAGGTGGTGTTATTTGCATGTAGCGTACCACTTGTTATGAGGCTTGTGCTCTTTCCCGCCTCTTTCGTGAATTGTTCTACCGAATTTGGGGTACTCGCCGTCTATGATTGACCGAGTCTTGGATGCGAAACGTTTATCGCATGTCGAACCGGAAAATGTGATTTCGGGATTCTGGCCAGATTTAGACTAGGACCGGGTATTTATATCGTCGTCCTACCGGAGGAAATTAGTCCACATATACGAAATGTGATAGTGTATGCGTTCAGAGAAATGTTTATCTCGTGGATGCCTGTTAATCCTACTTGCCATGTACACGGTGCTAGTGCGTTTCATTTACCGTGAGAGAAGTCGTCTTTGTGTCGTCGTTCTTGAATGCGTGATTTCATGACTTATTATTCATGGTCATTGCATGATTGGGCATCGTCTATGTATTGGTATGTTTGAATGGATGATAATATGATGGATTTATTGTGATCATCGCATGACTTGGCATGGTTTGTTTGTCGATTCTCAATCTTATCAAACTTATACCGCTAACGGTGAGATGCAAGCCCTAGTGAGCGTATTCGGTTGCCTAAGAGTGTCTTTCCCGAGTCTTTGAATAGCATGATGGTTCAGATTTGTAACTCTTATGCTCTTATCATCATACGTTGAATTGCCTATCTATCCTTATCGTATCTCACATGTATATCTATATATGCATGATTTTACTTTGGTATTTCCTTATATGTACGTTTAATGTGATATGGCTGGGAGAACCCGGAGTTACTCCCCACTGACTGTGGCATTCATGTTTTTCATGGATGAACATGTTGCTTGCATGGATGGCTTTTTGCTATGATATTTTGGGTTCGGGTGTGAGCTAGCGGGCGTTGTCCCTGGAAGTTTCACCTCTAGACGATTTGAGCTAGTTTTGCTAAACACTTGTTCTTTGCTAACATTTTGAGAGACCCCGTCTCTTTGTTGTATTTCGTAATTAGTTTGTAATATTTTGACATTCCTCGTAATATCTATCTTGCATGTATAAAAGTTTTTAAAACTTCATATTTCCGCATATTATTTCACATGCTTGTATGTTTTATATTTCCGCATTCGCGAGGGTTGTCACAGTTGGTATCAGAGCTTTGATCGCTCCCGACGCACACACGTGAACCCTAACTTTAACTACTTGACCTTGAAATAATAAATGAGAGATTGGGTAGAAGTTAAGGACTTTACTTGGTAGTCTATTTGTTTATGCTAATTGATAGGAGTAACTTAATTTGTTTTTGGTTTCTTATGAAGATGGTTAGACCACGATTAGCTGAGAACGTTATGATGGAAGCTCTCACTCAAGTGCTGAAAAATCAGCAAGATGCAGCTTTAGCTAATGCCAACCAAGTTCCCCCTAGAAGGGAAGAAAACCATCAAGGTGGCTACGCATGGGTAGCTGGACAAATAGCTAGGAGTAAAATTGTACCATATGGTGGAGAACCGGACCCTACGGAGTTATCCGATTGGTTCCGTGAGATGGAGAAACAGTTCGATCTATACCAAGTCCGAGAAGAGGACAAGGTGAGGATCGCAAAGAACTTCCTTGTTAGGGAAGCTGATAACTGGTGGGCTATCACAAGTGCCACCGCTGTTCTTGAAGAGGACTTCAATTGGGCTTGCTTCAAAGCTCTTGTGGAGGGTAGATTCTATCCTAAAGAGCTTAAGTAACAAAGGCTTAAAGAGTTCATTGACTTTAAACAAGGCAATTTGTCAGCTCAGGACTTCACTACGGAGTTCAATAAGCTTGCTTATTTTGCTCCAAGACTTATTCGAGATGATGAGGACCGAGCGTTCTATTACCGAAACAAGTTGAGTGCCGTGCTGCAAAGTAAAGTGAGGAGAAATACCACCTCCTTTGGAGATCTTTATGATGATGCCTTGTGGGCCGAGAATTCAATGAAGGCTATTAGAGATGAAGCCTTGATGAATAATCCCTCTTCTTCTTATGCTCCTAGGCCGAATGTTTATGGGAAGAGGCCGTTTATTCAGTCTCCTTCTAATTCTTATGCTAATAAAAGGAGATTCAATCCTCCTTCCAATGCAAACACAAGAAATCCTGCTCCTTTCATTTCTAGAGCTACTTCAAATGTGGCTCATAAGCCTTATACTCACCAAGCTCAAGGTCGCTTTTGCAACCGGTGTAGACTTCCATATCATCCCGGTGTGCCTTGTTCCAACCGACCTTATCTTTGCTACTTTTGTCAAAAGGGTGGTCATCGTTACAAGGATTGCCCCGATCGAAAGTTGCCTCCTCCTCCTAAACCTAAGGGTTCCATCTTTGTCATGAGCCGTGCCGAAGCCGATGCTCATCTCGAGATCATTACGGGTATGTTCTCAATCTTAGAGCAACCGTGTCTTATTCTTTTTGATACCGATGCTTCAATGTCTTTTGTGTCATCGACTTATGCTAATAAGCTATCTATCAAGCCTACATCTAGTGAGGATACTCCCATATCCATACCTTCCAGAGATATTATCTCTTGTTCTACCCTTTATCCAAATGTCCCAATATCTATTGCGGGTTCTATCTTTCCCGCTAATCTCCTTAAGTTTCCTCTAGGAGAGTTTGATATAATCTTAGGTATTGATTGGTTAGCATTATACCATGCTAGGTTCGAGTGTCGTGATCAAAAGATTTATTTAAAGAGTCCTTTAGGGGTTAGAATAACCTATAAGGGATCTCATCCCCGAAAAGGTGTGTCTTTAATTTCCGCTATGAAATGGGTAAGTATGGTTAGAAAAGGTCACCAAGCATTCTTGTGTGTTGTGACTTCTTCAAATACCTCTTTGCCAAGTATTGAAGATGTGCCTATTGTTCGAGAATTCGTTGATGTATTCCTTGAAGATTTGCCCGGGATTCCTCCCGAGCGTGATGTTGAGTTCTCTATTGATCTTGTTCCTAGTTCGGGTCCCATAGCCAAAGCTCTTTACCGTATGACTCCGACCGAATTGAAAGAATTGAGGAAGCAGTTAGATGATATGATTGAAAAGGGTTTTATTCGACCAAGTGCCTCGCCTTGGGGTGCTCCCGTTCTTTTTGTGAAGAAGAAAGATGGTTCTATGAGGCTTTGTATTGATTATCGTGAATTGAATCGGATCACAATCAAGAATAGGTATCCTTTACCAAGAATTGAAGATTTATTTGATCAATTAAAGGGTGCTTCTACATTTTTCAAGATTGATTTGAGATCCGGTTATCACCAAATTCCCGTTCGGGATGTTGATATTCCGAAGACCGCATTTAGTACGAGTTATGGTCATTATGAGTTTAAGGTGATGCCATTTGGATTGACGAATGCTCCCGCTATCTTTATGGATCAAATGAACCGCACATTTAGTGAGTATCTCGACAAGTGTGTGGTGGTATTCATTGATGATATTCTTATTTTCTCCAAGTCCGAAGAAGAGCATGCTATTCATTTGAGGATTATTTTGGGAGTTCTACGTCGTCAGAAGTGGTATGCTAAGTTCTCTAAGTGTGAATTTTGGTTACCTAAAGTGTCCTTTCTTGGGCATGTGATTTCAAAAGAAGGTGTAATGGTGGATCCTTCGAAGATTGAGGCCGTTGTTGATTGGAAGAGTCCGACTGATATTAGAGAGATTCGAAGTTTTCTTGGTTTAGCTGGTTATTACCGAAGGTTTGTCAAGGATATCTCCAAGCTTGCTAGACCGATGACTCAGTTATTGAAAAAGGAAACCAAATTCCTATGGAATGAAGCTTGTGAAGCAGCGTTTCAAGAGTTAAAGAAGAGGTTAACTACCGCTCCGGTGTTGACTTTGCCTGAAGATGGGGTAGACTTCGATGTCTATTGTGATGCTTCTAAAATGGGATTGGGTTGTGTTCTTATGCAAAATAGGAAAGTGGTGGCTTATGCTTCAAGGCAGTTGAGAGTTCATGAAGTGAACTATCCTACTCATGATTTGGAATTGGCCGCCGTTGTTCATGCATTGAAAGTGTGGAGACATTATCTAATTGGAGTTCATTGTCGTATCTTCACCGATCACAAGAGTTTGAAGTACATATTTACTCAAAAAGAGTTGAATATGAGGCAAAGAAGATGGTTGGAATTGGTGAACGATTACGATTTTGAGTTATTGTATCATGAAGGGAAGGCTAATGTTGTTGCCGATGCTCTTAGTAGGAAAGCTTCTCATGCATTGAATGCTATGCGGGTATTACCTGATGATCTTTGTGCCGAGTTTCGAAAGTTGAGTTTGGAATTTGTGGAGCGTGGATTTGTTCATGTTGGTGCTATGACTGCTGAGCCCGTGTTTCTCTGTGAAATCCGTGAAAGCCAAGTTGATGATCTTACCTACAAGTCTACTCAAGCCAAACTTCTTGAAGGTAAAGGTAAAGATTTCAAGTTTGATGATGAAGGTGTTCTTCGTTTCCATGGTCGTTTATTGTTCCTAATGCTCTTAATTTGAGGAAGCGAGTTCTTGATGAAGCTCACCTTTCCCCTTATTCTATTCACCCCGGTGGTGATAAGATGTACAAGGATTTGAAGCTACAGTTTTGGTGGCCGAACTTGAAGGGTGATGTTGTATCTTATGTTAGAAGATGTCTTACTTGCCAACAAGTGAAGATTGAACACAAGAGGCCCGGTGGATTGCTACAACCTTTGGATATTCCGCTATGGAAGTGGGAATCTATTTCTATGGATTTTGTTATGGCTTTGCCGAGGACCGTTGGAGGTAAATATGCCGTTTGGGTTGTTGTTGATCGTTTGACCAAGTGTGCTAGATTTATTCCGATCAAAGAAACTTGGAGTTTGGATCGACTAGCGAAAGCCTATGTTGATGAAATTGTTAGATACCATGGTGTTCCTATGGAGATTATATCCGACCGAGATCCGAGATTCTGTTCGAGATTTTGGAAGGCTTTGCAAGAGTCCATGGGTAGTAAGTTGTTGATGAGTACTGCTTTTCATGCCGCTACGGATGGTCAGACTGAGAGGACTATTCAGACTTTAGAAGATTTGCTTAGGGCTTGTGCTCTGGACTTTCAGTCTAGTTGGGAAAAGAGTTTACCGTTGGTGGAGTTTTCTTATAACAATAGTTATCATGCATCTATTAAGATGGCTCCATATGAAGCTCTTTATGGAAGGAAATGTCGGAGTCCTATATGTTGGAATCAATTGAGTGACAATCGTGATTTAGGCCCCAATGTTCTTGTTGAAACCATTGATAATGTGAAGGTCATTCGTGATAGAATGAAAGCCGCTCAAGACCGTCATAAGTCTTATGCCGATATCCGAAGAAGGCCTTTAGAGTTTGAGGTTGGAGATAAAGTGTTCTTGAAAGTATCTCCAATGAAGGGTGTTAAACGGTTTGGTGTTAAGGGTAAATTTAGCCCGAAATACATTGGACCCTTTG
>JAIUZE010015571.1:0-24747 GCA_022085475.1 Heliosperma pusillum
TTTGATCGGGCCTGTCGCAAGCCCAATACAAATATAAATTACCCAGACTAGGCTAATAACAAATTAATGTAATTAGGGAAGTAGGGGTCGATCCTCAGGGAGATGGTGTTTCCTATGGATTGTGAATCGTCTCACAATTAAGTTTTATCTATCGATTTTCTGGGTTTTGGAGTTTTTAATTCTAAACTAATAAAAAGCATAAATGCAAAATGAAATAAAAGCTATTAAAGATGAAAGCAATAAAGCAAAAGATGAATTAATAAAAGCAATTAAAGATAAAAGCAATAAAGCAAAAGATGAGTTAACAATAATGAGAAGCATCTAGGGAAATAGGTTCACACATGTAGATTGACATATTGATGAAACTGGATTTGGGATATGCAAATAATTCATTGAGCGTTCGTAAGAATGGTGTGTTCATTACAATCATAGATCAGATGGTCTAGCAGGCTTTTAGTGCGATTTACTAGGTCTTAATCCACTACGTCACGCTTTGTCTATTCAATTCCTGTATATCTACCTTGGAAAAGAATTCCATACTAATCAAATGATTTTAGCTAAAAATCGTTAACTATCGTTACAATCCAAACATGCATAGACACAACGTTTTAAAGGCATAATTTCTTTATCCAATTATCATCTTTTAATCAATCTAACATGGCTACCCTACACCCTAGAAAGGATGACTACTCACTCATGATGATATCTATGTCTAAAATTATATTAACAATGAAAACTAGGATAGACATGTTTATTTGGTTTTGACTTTTTATATGGCGATAATAACGACGCTAATTGATAATCTAGGAAATGAAACAACGATTATAACGGTACTAAAATGAATCTAAGACAATATGTAAAGCGAATAACAATCAAATGGAAAACAATAAGAACATTAAACAAAAGATAAATTAGAAGTACCTATATGACGATCAATGATGATAACGATAACAATAATAGAAAAATCCTTGCATATAATAAACGATCCTTGAATTGCAACGCTTGAATCACACAAAGGAGATTACAAGGATGAAATCCTTATTAATCTAAACTAAAGGACAGAAATAAACTAAGAACTAAAGACTAAAGAAGAAGAAAATGAGAGAAGGGAGGCTAGTTCCCCCTTCCTCCTAATCTAAGGAGAGTTGTAAGAAGAGAAGAGAAGAGAAGAGAAGAGAAGTATATGATGGATGATTTGAGAAGAGGGGCTAGAGCATCTATTTATAGTATTAGGGTTTCGTGGAGAAGAGGTCGGGCATTAAACACATAGGACAAAAGTAGGAAGAAAACGCCGTTTTCTCGAAGCAGCACATAAACCCTATCAGGTACACACAAACCCGATCGGGTTTTTTGTCTTCTGCAAGCTTTTGACTAACGCTTCATCTCCTTTTGCTTTGACTTGACTTCCAACATCCCCCTTGACTTCTACAATCGGGTTTGTTGCTTGGATATGATGTAAAGCGATGAATTCTTCCTCCTAATTTATTGATCTTCCGACAACTACGAAACCGTCCTTGCTCCTTGTCTCTTTCGAATTAGTGAACCTTCTTGAAATGCATTTCACTTGGTCAAGCTTGCTTCTTCGAATCGTCGGGTTCTAGGCAAATGCTCGGGAATATAGAAAAAGGGCGTAGAAACGTCACTTTCCCTACAAAACAGGTTAGAACAGAGGAATTCGCCTAGAAGACGATATTAGCTCATAATATGGCTTAACAAAGCACAAATGACATACAAAACCGAGCTAAACTGGGGGTTAAAACCATACAAATATTCACTTATCAAACTCCCCCAAGTTAAACCTTTGCTTGTCCTCAATCAAACATAACAAACAATACCAGGACAAGGTTGCAAGCATTGGCTACTATACCATCAAGAAAGAAATCTCAACGTAAAACTTTGAAAACATAATGAATCATAACCCAAAAACAACGTGGGCAAGAATGATACATAAACATGGCTAAGATTTACATAACGGCGTAGCACAAAGAATTTCACTATAGATTTTCGGCTCTTGCATGATATTTTGACAAAAGGACTCTCACGGCACACTCGAACACTCAATGTATGTAAAAGGTGATTTCTTTATGTGTAAATGTTTGAGACACTCACCTATCTACGACTTATGAAAATGTGTCCGCAGTCTAATATGGTAAACAATTCAAAACAAAAGTCAAAGATCACAATGCACATAGAAAAGAAGCCGAAAAAATAAGAAGAAGGCTTTGGGAAATGGGTGAAAGGTGGACAAACAGTTATGGTCATGTGAAGGTTAGAATGAGCTAGCAACTGACCAATGATAAATGAATACTCAATCCAAACTTTCGATCAATTTCCCAGAAGACGAAAAACGAAGCCAGAAGTAACAGATTGGCTTATTACACACGAAACACAAGGGTAAACTCCTTCTATTGATTTGACATTTTGAGGAGATACTCACAACTTCTTCTCTTATTTCTTTTTCTTTTTTCCTTTTTTCATTTTCTTTTTTTTTCTTTTCTTTTTTCTATTTCATTCATTTTTTTTTCTTTTCTGAACATAACATCACTTCTTGTACATTTTCGTTCTTCCAAATTCACTTTGACAGATAAGAACAAATCTTCTCAAAAGAGCACCCATACACCATAGTCTAGCTACTAGCTCAACAAGGTAGGCAGTTTTTATATGTAGCTATTATTTTGTGAAGCATTTGTATGAAGGGGCTTATTTTGAGGGGCAAATTAAAGTAAAAAAGGCTTCAAATCATAGTGAATCATGAATGCAATGCTTATAGAAATGAAATGAGAACCATACTTATGCGTTTTGACATGACACACATCACAAGGAGAACTACACACACCTAGATGAGACTGGGTATGGGTGTACCAGCCTAAGGAGGTTCTACCTTACAATATATGTAGTTTGCCAAATGTCAAGATCAAGCGTACTCATCTATAGATTCATTCCATGCCTACTGTGTACAAGACATCCCCATGTATGCTCAATTCAATGTATATTGAATCATTATCTTTTAAAAGCTCTAAGTTTGGGAAATGTAACATGATAGCATAGTAAACAAGCAAGCAAAGCATGAAAAACATTCAATTGTGTTCAGAAATTTTTAAATTTTCTCAAAAATCTTCTCTTTCTTTTATTCAAAATTAAAATGCAAAAAGGGAAAATGCAATCCCTCCCCCAAGCTAAACATCACATTGTCCTCAATGTGAGCACAAAGACAAAATATGCAATGAGATGCTTAATGGGAAAAGAGGAAAAATGAAAGAAGAATGAAGCTTACTAGTCAGCGCGGACTCCCCCAAGCTAGTCTTTTGGACTTGACAAGGAAGGTCTTTATAGATTCTTCAAAAACTCTTTCATCTGCAAAATAAATCCTAATAACGAAAAAGGGAAAAAATAAAAATGCAAAAAGAAAAGGAAACACGGGTTGCCTCCCGAGAAGCGCAATTTAAAAGTCTTGCCAGACTTCATTTCTTTCTTTGAAATCATCCTTTATCTTTAAGCTCACTATCATCCAAGCTTGTCATCATAGCCTGCTTTACATTCTCCATCCATGCTAAACTTTTCCGAGAATAGCCCCTTCTAGCACTTTTAGCAGTAGTGCTTTTAGTATGATCACCTGCAAGAGAATCAACACTAACATGTGCCTCCACCGGATCCGTCAGTAAGGATCGAGGCATAGAAGAAACAATAGAAGATTCATCAACATTAAGCACATAACAAGGTTCTTCTACCACAGGACTCCTAACGGTGGCATTTTTACTAAAGGTCACCTTGTCATCTCCTATCTCTAGTGTCAACTTCCCATTCTTGACATCGAAAACTGCACCAGTGGTGTGCAAAAAGGGTCTCCCCAAAATTATTGGGATTTGAGAGTCTTCGACAATGTCAAGTACTAGAAAGTCAACGGGAATGAAAAACTTACCAACTTTGACGGGCACATCTTCTAAAACACCCATAGGTTGTTTTAGAGAACGGTCCGCCATTTTCAAAGTAATATTAGTGCATTTCAAAGCACCCATGTTAAGTTTTTCAAACATAGAAAAGGGCATGACACTTACACTAGCACCTAGGTCACAAAGGGCCTTATCAATGGTATATGTGCCTATAGTGCAAGGGATGGAATAACTACCAGGGTCCTTGAGTTTTGGTGGAGACCTATTTTGCAAGAGTGCACTACACTCTTCAGTGAAAGCTACGGTCTTCACCTCATTGAAGGATCTCTTCTTTTTGAGGAATTCCTTCATAAACTTGGAATAGGAAGGAACTTGGGAAATCAACTCAATGAAAGGGATTGTTACTGTGACAACCCTCGCGAATGCGGAAATATAAAACATACAAGCATGTGAAATAGTATGCGGAAATACGGTATTTTAAAAACCTTTAAACATGCAAGATATATATAGCACGAGGTGTGTCAAAATGTTACAAACTAAATACGGAAATACAACAAAGAGACGAGGTCTCTTAAAATGTTAGCAAAGAACAAGTGTTTAGCAAAACTAGCTAAATCGTCTAGAGGTGAAACTTCCAGGGACAACGCCCGCTAGCTCACACCCGAACCCCAAAATATCATATCCAAAAAGTCCATAGCAAGCCACCTGTTCATCCATGAAAAACATGAATGCCACAGTCAGTGGAGAGTAACTCCGGGTTCTCCCAGCCATATCACATCAAACGTACATATAAGGAAATACGAAAGTAAAGTCATGCATATATAGATATCCATGTGAGATACAATAAGAATAGATAGGCAATACGAGATATAATGATAAGCTCATATGGAAATCAAATCCGAAACATCATGCTATTCAAAGACTCGGGGAAGACACTCTTAGGCAACCGAATACGCGCACTAGGGCTTGCATCTCACCGTTAGCAGGTATAAGATTGATAAGATTGAGACTCGACAGACAAACCACGTCAAGTCATGCGATGATCATAAGAAATACCACATATTATCATCCATTCACGAACCAAGACCTTGACGGTGTCAAGTCATGCAATGACCATGAATAAAATCATGAAATCACGCATTCAAAGACAACGACACAAAGACTACAACTCTCACGGTAAATGAAACGCACTAGCATCGTGTACATGGCAAGTATGATTAAAAGGCAGCCGCGGGATGAAGCATTTCCCGGAACTCACACACGATAAAGCATTTCGCGTATGTAGACTAATTTCCTCCTGGTAGGGCGACGATAATAATACGGTTCCTAGTCTAAACCTGGCCAGATTCTCGGAATAAATCATGTTCCGATTTACGACCTGCGATAAACATTTTTCATCCAAGACTCGGTCTTACAACAATAAAACCCGAGTACTCTCAAATTCGGTAGATCATTCACGAAAGAGGCGGAAAAAGCACAAGCCTCATAACAGCGGTACGCTACAATGCAAATAACACCGACCGCATCGCACGTTATTACAACATTTGACGGCCGGGTCGATCAACGCAATGCGTTCAACTCATAACAACGTCGTCTTATGCCCACTAACACATGCTTTTAAGCAGTAGGATACCTCTCCGTTCCGACATTCCAGCCTTACGAACGGGAAGGTAGCCAAGGGAATGAGAGTACAAAGCACAAGACAACATAGTGCTCAAACCGTCACATTTGTAAAAACTGACTCAACGTGGGACATACCAAAAACCGTCACAAAACATGAGAATAGGGAATCATATAAGTTTAAATATGATAAACATGAGTCAATACATGATACATAAGCATTAGAACAAGTTTATGAAGCATAATGAATAAAAACATAGTTCACCTCTCCAAAACAATGTTGTTTGGAAACCAACAAAAACAAGGGTCCACTTCAAACGGTCCTAACTAGAGTTCTATATATGGTAATGCAGAAATTCCAAGTCGAGGTGATAGCTTATCCTCTTACGGTTCCAACGAGTGGTCACAAGCCCAAAACAAGCAAGTAACGAAGGAGATATGAGCATTCTACCAAAAAGGGTCGGTGCTGTGAATTTACACGAGTCCACCCGAGAACCAACAACACCTTCCTATCAGTTCCCATTTTACAAGTAAAAGTGATCTTACAAAATAGATGGGGTATTTTCGAAATAGATGGGGTATTTTCGAATTAGATGGGGTATTTTCGAACTAGATGGGGTATTTTCGAAATAGATGGGGTATTTTCGAAATAGATGGGGTATTTTCCTAATCGATCTAGCAACTAGCTAAACAATCAATATTCATCATCAACAATCATCAACTAAAAACAATCATCCTCAAAATCATAATTTCTAAGCTTTCTAATTGTATTCCAAAAACGAATTCTAACATGGAAATCATGTAAAACACGTAAATGATATCGAGTAACCCTTCACCGTTACCTTTTAGCGTCTTTAAACGGTTTCTAAACCTTCCTAGTCTCCACCTACATACAATTACATAATAAAAGATGAATATAATTCGCCTTGAGAAAGACGGATAATTTAAAAAGCGAGAAAGACGATACTTTTAATATCAATACGGATAGAGGAAGATGAGAGGGGAAGGATAAGACGAACTTACGAGAATTTCAACAAGAAACGAAGAAGATACGGCGATTCAAAGACGGATTGAAAATGGAGGCAAGGTTTTATGGTGTGTAAGGAGAGGAAGAAAAAGATGGAGTTGTGTGAATAAATTAGGTTAGGGTTTGAGGGAGTATATATAGGAAAAAGTCAACGAAAAAGTCAAAC
The DNA here is from genome assembly GCA_022085475.1 of Heliosperma pusillum. Taxonomy (NCBI): domain Eukaryota; kingdom Viridiplantae; phylum Streptophyta; class Magnoliopsida; order Caryophyllales; family Caryophyllaceae; genus Heliosperma; species Heliosperma pusillum. The sequence continues at coordinate 6,704 of JAIUZE010015571.1, forward strand.
TCGCCTTAAGACGGCCTTTTCATGAAATCTCGCACAAATTCCAAATACGAACTCGGAAATTCAAAATTCGACTCGAAACTTAAAATTTTTAATTAAAGCTTAAAATTACTGAAAAGATTTCGTAAAATATTTCTACTAGAAAAATAGGGTACATTTCCGGGTGTTACAGTTACAATCACCCCTCCTTTTTAAAAGTTTCGTCCTCGAAACTTGCGAATAGAAAACCAAAGTATCAAGGATAAGAATCGGTTTTCAAAATTAATACGAAAACTTTTATAAGGGAAAATATTTATGAAACGAGGTTCATCTAGAAAACGTTTTAAAGAAGCATGTTCATAAGTGTGAAACTTTACTTACGGATCTCAAGAATGCTCGTCGCGAACGAGAACTCTAATTATCTAAATCAAAGAAATGTCGAAATAGTGAAATCGAAATTCAAAACAACGTTAGTAAGTGCAGGACTAGTTATCAGACGTCTCCAATAACAAGTGCAAACATCCAACCAAACGCAAAATCCAAGTATATAAAAGCAAAAGAAATCTATTTTCTCCAAAAAGAGGGTACACAATCCATCTTTAGACTTCTTTGAAAAGTTATATTAGAAATACAATATGGAAATTCGAAGGTTTTCTCAAAGATAAAATCAAAATAAGAACACATTACACGTACATAGAGCGACTCGAGCATCACAAACACAAATCACGATAATAAAATATATACAAAACACGCAAAAACAAAACAAATTGAATTCTTAGGGATAGGAAGATTAAAATAAAGTCAGCAGGAAGATCTACAAGAATTCGACATCACTAAATCTCCTAATAAACCAAATCCTCAAGAGAATACAATTTACCCATTTTGCAACTCATCATTTTCAATCATCCGAATTCCTACAAAAATACTTCATAATCATGAAACTTCGAGTAACACATCCCAATTATTCAAATTCAATTAGAATCTACTGAGGTCCATCGGCACGGTAGACTCCACGACTCACAATCCACAAGGTAAAGAGACTTACCATGAAATCCTTTAATCCAATTTACTACAAACTCATTATCCTAAATTTACAAAGACCTTTCTCATCCTCGAAAGTCAAAACACAAACCACGCAACAAAACATAATCATCTAGGATCCAACTAGCCTCATCCAAAGTCTTACGACAAGGGAAAATTCACAATCCATTATCGGTTATAAGAATTCTTTAATAAACCAACATCCTTAATTCGATCATTACTACGCCTGAAACCTCAAATATAAATAGCCCCATTAGCAAAACTACGGAGGTTACTAATCCTCAAGATAATGGGTTCACCATTCTATCTCTATATTCCATAACAACTGAGCACTCACTATCCAAAGCTTGCTACGAATATTTCTCAATCTCAAACTATAATTCCTTAAGAATAAAAGAGAATTACTAACTTCAAACCACAAATGATCAATCACTTGGCAATCAGACAACCATTCAAATCATATCGTTCATCTAAAACTCAATATGAATCGATTTTCATTTACGACAAAACTCCTCAACTTTGGGTACCGGGTCAATTTCCCTAAAGCAAGGTCTCTTTTAGAATCCACCAATTAGAGACATCCAATTCCCAAATGATATACCAAGCAACCGTTATAATACCCAACAACACCGAACTATTATCATGATCAACTAAATTCTCAAAATAATACTAGAATACCAAGCTCCAAATCTAAAACCACTAAGAGAGGATACATTATCACTATTAGGATTCATCCTAGAGTTTAAGTCCTATTTGCCATGATCAAAAGCAACATGAAATTTGCTAAATCCAAAGACACATATTCTAGCTAAAGAATCCCAAAATTCATTACACTTATTCTCTAAGCTTTAGAAACGGAGTATCCAATCCACTAGAGAAAAGATGAAGGAGCAACGAGATAGAAAACGGTACGGAATCTCAAGGAGAACACGAGGATAAATAAGGCACGAGATTACAAGAGAGGAACGCTGAAAATAACGAGGGCAAGAAAGAGACAAAGCAGATAGTAGAGTTATGAAGATATCCGCGTAAGAACTAAGATACGAGTATGCGATTTCTTAAAGATCAATCTTTACAAAAGCATTCAAGAATGGAAATGAAAAGGGACAATGGCACGGGTAATGGTTTAAGGTTTAATCCACAAAATTTCTCCTTTCAAACTTAATGCGATAATAAAACCATTTAATTATTCCTTTACAAAGGCCTCTTACAAAGGACCATCATACCACGAGCAATCATCAAAGTAAGATACACCTAGACTTGATAAATCGACTACAACCAAATTCATCCATCCTTTCATATCACACGGATTCCCAATTGCGGAATTGTAACTCAAGTATAATAACATTCCTTTAGCTCAAATATTCAACACCACCTCAAAGGTTTCTTTAATTGAAAGACTAACAAATACTCTCTTATACTCGGTCATTTTCAAGTCTATAGCCCACGAGTTCATTATTATCAAAGTACAACCTCAAGTCAAACATCATCATTAACGTCCCAAGGTATTTTCATCATAGCTCACATCATCGAATCTCGCTCATATCTATAATCCTCAAGTAATATGGTTCAACTTACAACGAAACCTTACTACTTCAAACAAGTCTCCGATACCATAAGATAAGATCATATCTTTAAATCCAAGAACTATAGTCAAAAGCTTTTCCACCAAGCCTATACTCACCAACACACAAAAGGAAACCAAAATACGTCACTAAATCTCAAAAGCAATTCGCACCTTAAGATATCATTCAAAACTTCTTATTTACACCAATTAGATCTATCATAAGCATGGTCTTCAAAACAATACTACACTTTTAAGTCCAAAAGATTAAATTATTAATGAGTTAAGAAATCCTAGCCACCTCATTCAACTTACACCATCGAATATCATGAACTATTTACATACAAGTCATGACAAGCATTTATACACTAAAATCATCAAACATATTTTACCATACTTTCCTCAAGGATACCAACTCTCACCACCATAGGGTGAAATTATATCTATACCATTTTCCTCAAATCACAAATTCATTCTAACAAACACTAATAGTCCACAAAGTCTAAAATTCTTCCAACCAAGTACAATATGCCACAAACAAAAGGGTATGGCATTCACAAAAATGTTACAAGAGGAAGGTAAGGATACCAATGGTAAAATGGAGGAACTATCAAGAGTAATTTCCAAGAGGCAAACAAGTTGGAAGAGAAAGAAGCACCAAGATGGAAGGAAGATAGCATAATACAATAAGGACGAGAGAATTCAAAGATGAGGAAGAAATACAATTCAATTAGGATTGTAAATCTTCAAATCTTCGGTAGAGGATACTTCTTCTATGTAACACAATGATCCACCTTAAGACGGTAGATACAAACAAACATAACATCACTCAACACAATCAACAAACAAGTTAGAACCTAACAAACATCAAGTACACCAAAGACTACCACCTTAAGTCCTTAAGTCTACCCATCTCTCATTTATTATTTCAAGGTCAAGTAGTTTAAGTTTAGGGTTCACGTGTGAGCGTCAGGAGCGATAAAGCTCTGATACCAACTGTGACAACCCTCGTGAATGCGGAAATAAACGTACAAGCATGTGATTTAATAAGCGGAAATACGGTATTTTAAAAACCTTTATACATGCAAGATAAGTATACGAGGAGTGTCAATTTACAAACCGAATACAAAATACTACAAGATAAGAGACATAATCTCTCCAAATGTTAACAAAGTAAAAGTGTTTAGCAAATAAGCTAAAATCGTCTAGAGGTGAAACTTCCAGGGACAACGCCCGCTAGCTCACACCCGAACCCAAAATAGCATACGCAAAAAGCAATCCAAATCAAGCAACCTGTTCATCCATGAAAAACATGAACGCCACAGTCAGTGGGGAGTAACTCCGGGTTCTCCCAGCCATATCACATCAAACGTACATAAAAGGAAATACAAAAGTAGAAGCATGCATATATAGATATACATGTGAAATACGATAAGAATAGATAAGCAATTCAATATATAAGATAAGAGCATAAGAGGTACAAGTCCGAATCCATCATGTTATACAAAGACTCGGGGAAGACACTCTTAGGCAACCGAATACGCTCACTAGGGCTTATATCTCACCGTTAGCGGTATAAGTTTGATAAGATTGAGACTCGACAAACAAACCATGCCAAGTCATGCGATGATCACAATAAATCCATCATATTATCATCCATTCAAACATACCAATACATTGACGATGCCAAGTCATGCAATGACCATGAATAATAAATCATGAAATCACGCATTCAAAGACAACGACACAAAGACGACATCTCTCACGGTAAATGAAACGCACTAGCATCGTGTACATGGCAAGTATGATTAACAGGCATCCACGGGATAAGCATTTCCCTGAACTCATACACGATTCAATTCATTCGTATATGTGCACTAATTTCCTCCGGTAGGACGACGATAATAATACGGTCCTAGTCTAAATCTGGCCAGAATCCCGGAATCGCATTTTCCAGTTCGACATGCGATAAACATTTCGCATCAAAGACTCGGTCAATCAAATGACGCCGAGTACCCCAAATTCGGTAGAATAATTCACGAAAGAGGCGGAAAAGAGTTCAAACCTCATAACAAGCGGTACGCTACATGCAAATAACACCACCTCGCAAGTACACAACATTTGACGGCCGGGTCAATCAACGCAATGCGTTCAACTCCCAACAACGTCGTCGTATGCCCACTACACATGCAATTAAGCAGTAGGATACCTCCCTGTTCCGACATTCCAGCCTTACGAACGTGGAGGTAGCCAAGGGAATGAGAGTACAAAGCACAAGACAAAATAGTTCTCAAACTGTATCATTTGTAAAAACTGACTCAAAGTGGGACATAGCAAAAACCGTCACAAAACTTGTGATACAAGCGAATGAAATATCATATATCCAAAACATTAATATTATAAGTCACTACGTAAAATTATACGATAAACGAATCATGCGAACTATTATAAATTACGAGTTTTAGAAGTTATAAGAATAAAACACAGCCGTTTTCCAGGCCGGTCTGGAGGCCGGCGGCCGGTACCCCGGCCAGGAGCACCTTTACACACAAAAAGCAAGTTTGGAAACTAACTAAAACAAGGGTCCACTTCAAACGGTCATAAATAGAGTTCTAGATATGCAAATGCAGAAATTCCAAGTTGTGGTGATAGCTTATTCTCTTACGGTTCCAACGATAGGTCACAAGCCCAAAACAAGAAAGTAACGAAGGAGATATGATCATTCTACGAAAAGGGGTCGGTGTAGTGAGTTCCCAGCCTGCCAAATGGCCGGCGGCCGGGCACCCGGCTGGGACAACATCAACCCGAGAACAACCTTTCAAAGTTCAATCAATTTCAATTCTCACAATCTACTTCTATTAACTATCAACAATCAATATTCATCATCAACAATCATCAACTAACAACAATCATCATCAATAAGATGAATCATAAGCTTACTAATCGTATTCTAAATACGAATTCTAACATATAAAGCATGTAAAACACGAAAATGATATCAAGTAACCCTTCACCGTTACCTTTTCGCGTCTTTAATCGATTTCTAAACCTTCCTAGTCTCCACCTACAATTAGATAACAAAAGATGAATATCATTCACCTTGAGAAAGACGGATAATTTAAAAAGCGAGAAAGACGGTAAAATTATTACCAATACGGATAGAGGAAGATGAGAGGAAATGAATAAGACGAACTTACGTGAATTTGAGCGAGAAATGAAAGAGATATGACGATTCTAAGACGGATCAAAAATGGAGGCAAGGTTTTGGTTTTCTTAAGGGAGAAGGAAATTTGAGTTGGGTGAATGAAAAATAGGTTAAAGGGAGGTAGTATGAGGGAGTATATGTAGGGTGAGTAAGTGGAAAAGTCAAGAAAAAGTCAAAGTCGCCTTAAGACGGGATTCACATGGAATCTCGCGGAAATTCCAAATACGAACTCGGAAATTCTAAATTCGACTCGGAAAATTAAATTCTAAATTAAAACTAAATTTCGCTGAAAAGTGTCCGTAAAATATTTTCACTAGAAAAATAGGGTACAATAGCGGGTGTTACATTTCCTCAACGGGGAGTTAAAGGAAGATGTCTATATGACTCAACCTGAAGGTTTTACATTGTGATCTTCTAATGATAAAGTATGTAAGCTTCAACGATATATTTATGGATTAAAGCAAGCTTCTCGTAGTTGGAATATCCTTTTTCACAAGACAATTGAAAAGTTCGATTTTGTTCGATGTGAGGAGGAGCCATGTGTGTACAAGAAGGTTAGTGGGAGCATTATCATTTTCTTAGTATTACATGTTGATGACATTTTACTACTGGGAAATGATATACCAACCGTGCAAGAGATAAAGGCTTGGCTATCTAAACAGTTCTCTATGAAAGATTTGGGAGAAGCAACTTATATTCTTGGAATAAAGATCTATAGAGATAGATTAAGGAAGTTGCTTGGACTCTCCCAGTCTATGTACATTGATACCATCTTAAAGAGGTATCACATGGAAAATTACAAAAAGAGCTATTTACCAATAGGCTCTAGAATTTCTCTATCTAGAAAGGATTATCCTAAGACTCTAGAAGAGAGGGAACGCATGAGTAAAGTCCCATATGCAAGTGTAGTGGGAGCTCTGATGTATACCATGACATGTACAAGGCCTGATGTTGCTTACGCGCTAGGAGTAGCGAGTAGGTACCAAAGGAATCCAGGCGAAGAACATTGGAGAGTGGTAGAATCCATCCTTAAGTACTTGAGAAGGACTAAGGACCAATTCCTTATTTATAGAGACAATTACCTAAATCGTTTGGGTTATACTGATGATGCTAGTTTTGCATCAGGCAAGGATGATAGCAAATCCACCTCTGGTTATGTTTTAACTTTGAATTGTGGAGCAGTGAGTTGGAAGAGTTCCAAACAAGCCACAGTTGCAGACTCGGTAATTGAAGCAGAGTATATAGCTGTATTTGATGCTGCTAAGGAAGCCGTTTGGATTAAAAAAGTTCTTAACTGAACTTGGTATAGTTCCTTCAGTGAATGAAGATGTTCCTTTATTGTGTGACAATATATGCGTTATTGCACAGGCAAAGAGCCAAGGTTACACCATTGATCTAAACATGTTCTGCTAAAGTTTTACCTGATTAGAGAAATTGTTGAGCATGGAGATGTTCAAGTATAAAAGGCAGAAGGAAATTGTTGAAGTTCATAAGTGATTGGCTCCAGGTCAAGTGGGAGATAGATGATTTTTGAAATTATGCTCTAGACCCAATCATTATGTAATATTATTCTTGAACACATTTCATATTGTTTTTTTATTATTGATTGATATTAATAAGGATTAATTGATAACAATACTCTGAATTATGAGTGTACTGCTTCAAATACTTTAAACTATGATTTAACTACGAATATACCCAACAATAATACACCTTCACTTTGAATAGAATTGGTCTTTTTTTACCTGTTGTATCAGGTTAATTATACTCAAGCCCACTACTACGTCCCTTATCATTCACCATCTTCTTCCCCCTCCCTTATTTATTTAACTGCAAAAAAAAAACCAACGTCTTCTTCTATTGTACATCACCAATAACACATACATAATAAATAATGTGGTGATGATGAATGATGATGTAGGAGATGAAGAGAAGGAAAATTAATTTGGGGATAATGGCAGACCCCACACCCACCATTCACTACCATACATGACACATTCACGATCTCCACTACCACCACTAATACTAGCCCAACCATCTTACGACCGGCCACCGCCACTCCCCACGACTACCATCGACCCTGCCATCCGTCGCCAAGACATTCAATCAATCAACACCAACGATTAAATTTCGGCCGACGAGCACTTGATTAGAAATTTTCCGATAAAGACTCTAATGTCTTTAGTTTTCAACAATTGCTCACCATTTTTTGTAGATGTAAGAATTATTTGTTAATTTTAGTTTATGTATGTTGTTGCCGTGGTAGGAGATTGTTGGTTGGAAGATCATAGTGAGTTCGAAATGAGGATTAGACGGGTCCCTGATTGGCGTTTGGTGGGGATAGGGATGCTCCACGGGGAATGAGATGATGAAAGTTCGATGGAGTCGCTTGAGGTGAGCAATAGATAGGGGCAAAGGAGGACATGGAAGATCATAGTGAGTTGTATTATTGAAGAAGATGAATAAAAATGAAGAAGACGTTTGTTAAAATTAAGAAGATGAATTATTGAAGAAGATGAAGATGAAACTAAGGATTGAGAGAATGACAAGAAAAATAAAGGAAAATAGCTTTATAAACAAAGGTGACCTGCTTATCAGGTTACCGGTTACTTCATTCCTGCCGCAGGCGCCTGCACCGGCTGAAACTATTATAAGTTAAAATGTGTCATTGTGTGGTATATTCATAGTTAAATCATAGTTTAGAGTAATTTAAGCGGTACACTCATAGTTCAGAGTATTGTTATCAATTAATCCTATTAATAAAATGACATTATTTTTTATCATATTGTGTTTGAGAACCATATTTGATAAGTCCTTGATTGAACTGTATGCTTGACATTATAATTGAGATTATAATAATGAGAGTCAAGCAATAGAGGGTTTGATAAAAAAAGAAGTTCTTAGTCTAAGGGTTATCAAAAGGGGCTATAAGGATCCAGATAGACTAATGTATATACAACTTTATTCATTGGATGAATATGATGGATCTCATTCATTACTTTGTATGTATAGGTGACCATATAGAGATATGATCATTGAACTGACCGAAAGGAGGTTTCCCAATAGTTGTTTTATCTAAAAACTCTCACTGTGGAAATTCTCATTAGAAATGAATGTAATACTTTTTCCTTTGACCTGAGTTCACCATTGTAATTAATAGAATACTTGTTATACTTTGATCTCTGACAACTAGTGTGTAAAAATACTAGTTGAACGGTTATTGAGTTTAATTGAGTACCTATGAAGTTAGTGGTGAGTCGGATGGAATCCATCAACTCCAGGTAACGATTTTGAACTTTATGTTGTCATAAATCTTATTGGTTGTATCAAGATCTTGGCCAAGGCAGATGAATGTTTCAAGAAATGAGTTTCTTGAAGTCGATTCGCCAACAATAGTGATTGACATGGAACGTAGTGGTTATCTAACAGGGTTTGACACTTTTAACCATACCCTAGGATGATCTGGAGTTGGAAAGATGGAAGGAAATGATACATTACCTTTAACCAGGTTCGTCTTCATTGGATGTTGATATTCACATTATCCAGCCGTTGAGAAGTGTAGTTAGGCGCCAACCTCGATTAGTAATTAAGACGATTGACTCTGTGTCAAGTGGGAGATTGTTGGAATTCTGCCCCAGACCCAATTGTATCGGTAACGTTAATTATTACTGGTTTTATGTTGAACCTAAATGGTCACACACTTACAGGTTAAAGTTTACACTGAAAATATCTTTATATTATTATATGATAATAATTAAAGTATCTAGATGACATATTATTGTATTAACTGCTAACACATAAGATACGTTTAATAAAAGGAGAAAGTATTCTATAGTATTAAAATAAGGAAGTAAAATAAAGAGTTTATTTTTTCTTTCCTATAAATATTTGGAGTTGGTATTTGAAAAATAACACAATTCATTCAGTTAGTTCTCACCCAAAAACATAGAGAGAGAAAAAAGGTTTTTCTCAAGGGTTCTCAAATCTCCAAGTCGTCTCAAAGGTTGAGATTGTAGATCGTACCCGGTGTGGATACACAAGATACTTCGTACTTTCGGAGTTAATTGCTAATCCGTCTTAATTCCAGGTATGTGAATTAATCCCTTTTATTTATATCGATTTGAATGCAATAAGTCTATTAAAGGATCGTATAATTATTATTTCCGTTGCGTATACTGATCCTTCAAGATGAACCATCTCAACCAAAACCTTAAGGTGATGCTTGATGCGCATATATTATAGTTATATTCTATTAATTTTTTTATACAATTAATTTTGAGAATTTGTTTTAATTTAATTTAAATCATAATGTTTTTTTAATTTTAAAAGCTTGTTTCATGTTTCGTTTTAAGAAGAAATTTTAAAATGAAATAAAATGAAAGAAACATGTTAGCTCCAAAAGCTATCATATCACCAGGTCCATCCCAACACACGACATCGACGACTCTATAGGGCCTCAAATTGAGCCATCTTGATCGATGCACGATAATTAATGTTGTAAGAAAACTCCACTAACGGTTGATGTCTCTCTTAATTACTGATCGGGTTGTCGCGTACCCTAATCAAAGATAAATAACCCAGACTAGGCTAACAACAAATTAATGTAATTAGGGAAGTAAGGGGTCGATCTCGGGGAGACGGGAGATACTTGTGAATAGTTATGGTTAGAGCTCTATCTTGTACGATTGGCAAATGTTTGTCACTAATTAATAAATGCTATGATAACAATACAATACAGAAAAGGATCTAGGGATCGGGGTTCACATGCTAATCAATTTAAAAGCAAAGTTGATTACGGGTTTAGAAAAATCATAGTTGTCCAAGTCTTGTAGCGGTATATTTCTCTCGGATTCGTATTGACTTTTTAATGGGTCCTAACGTCCTCTCAGCCTGGTTAGGTCATTAAACTATTCTTGCCAGTCCTTTAATTTTCATCTCGACTCTCGCCCTTGAGACGAAAATTGACAAGTATAAACAATTGATTATGGCCATTAAACAAAGTCTATCATGAGAATCAAACAAGAAATAGAGACAACTAAAACAATCCTTATCAGAATCAATTTATACTTATAGATTAATTAGACATGTTAATCCTTCCCCTAGAACAAAGATTACTTATGCATGATTAACAATGAAAGGGAAAATAAGATTATAAAACTAAGAATGGTAAACATGATAAAGGAAATGTAAAAACAAGAATAAGGATTACCGGAAGGGATGAGCAAAGATTGAAATGGAATAGGAACTTGAATAGGAAAATGCAAACCCGGAAACTAGAATTCCAATTACAAGTAGAACAACTACAATTCAAGAAAACTTAGAACTAGACTAAACTAAACTAGAGAAAACTAAAACTAAACTAAAACTAAGAAAGATGAGAGAAAGAAGAAAACTAAACTAAAGAGAGAAGTATTTGTTTTGTACATCTTTTGTTGTGTGTGATGCTACGCTATTTATAGGGTTGAGAGGCTGCTCAATTGTGTCCGGATTCATGCCCATTAAACAAGCCATTAAGCCTTGCATTAAAGAGAGGTAGATGAAGAGAAGATGCGCTCAACAGAAAACATACCCGATCGGGGATGTGGTAATCCGATCGGGGAAGTTGCACTCTTGGTCAATTGACTTTCGTTTCATCTCCTTTGGTACGTGACTTGATCTACCTTGACTCCTTTGAATTTAGATTTGAATGGGGACGTAACTAACTCCTCTTGGGCCTCATTTCCTCCCCTATTTGGGCCTGATCATGTCCCCAAGGGTTAAGGGTCGGAGCATGAGGTTTGAGACGACTTTCGTCGACGAATAGCAAAACCGTCGCAACTTGTGCATATGAGCTCGGAATGACTTGAAATTGTTCCCTTTGACTCGGAACTTCTAGATCTTTATAGCATGCCATCTTAACCTCACGTAATCGTCCTTATTAGCTTCTCCTTGCTCATATTTCCTTCAAATGACGGGATTTGAAGTAGAAACGACTCAATTCCTACAAATGACATTAAAGCACGAGAAATACTACAAAGGAGAGATTAGCTCATAAAATCACTTCTTAAAGTGGATAAACCATATCAAATCGAGCTAAAATGAGGGGATAAAATAATACAAATATTCACTTATCAATTACTTTGGATATCATGAGCATAGGTACGCATCACATCCTCTAAAGTCTGAATCGTCCTCTCAGATTGACCATCGGTAACACCATGAAATGTTGTACTCATCAGCAACAAGGTACCTAAAGCCTTCTATAAAGCCTTCCAGAACTTAAAAAATATCCAGGATCACGATCGGCCACAATCTCCAAAGAAACACCATGATGTCGCACCACCTCAGTCGTGTACGTCTCAGCAAGTTGTTGTAATCTTCAAGTATCACTAATGGGAATTAAACGAGCATTCTGGAAGGTACAATTCAACTTGTCCATGAAAACAATAGCACATGGGCATTCGTTAAAAAAAAACCGCATCACCTTGAATTCATAATAACAATACCTCAAGCTAAATGTATTCTTCAGAATGTTGGGCTCTAGAAAAAACAAATCTGTGATAACAAGACCTCTGATCAATCTTAGAGAGGACGGAAGCACCCTTCAATTGATCGAACAAATCATCAATATGGGGCAAATGGTATTTATTCTTTACAGTAATCCATTTTACACCGCCATAAAAAATACACGGGTACAAAGAACCATCATTCTTCTTCACGAACAGAATAGGTGCACCCTAAGGCCAAGAACTAGGACGAATGGAGTCCTTCTTGATCATCTATATCCAAATTTTTTTTACAGTTCTAAGAACTTGGAATAAGCCTTACGATATGGAGCTTTCGCAATACGAATAGTCCCCGAAATCAGATAAATATTGAACTACATTAGCATCGTCAGGTATCAGCGATTTTGGTAAGAGAACTCATGAACATCTTTCGACCCTTCCTTAGCAAAGTCATCACCTTCATAGCGGAAACTGTTGGAGCCAGTGTCCTCCACAGTTAGTGCAATAACATAAATAAATCTCTATAGGTTCACAGGGTATACTTTGTATTGTAATCAGTTGATTAACGTTTATCGATAACGGTTGGCTTGCAAGATAAGTTTGACGTTATTGTCATACAGATGGCGGTGATCAACTGGTCCCTAAAAGTCACACCTAAAGGATGTGATTGAGAGATGTGATTATTTGAGAAAATAATCATATTGATGCCTTATTAAATGACTAAAAGGTTAGTCGGTGTTTTTGACTAAAGGTTAGTCAATGTGATGATGATATAATCATTTAATAACGATTAAATGATGTTAGCTAAGACGAATTAACGGTAATTCGTAATTAAATATAAAATGTTATATTTAGTTGTAGTATATAATGTGAGCTTAAACGAATTAAAATGTTAATTCGTAATTAAACATAAACCGTTATATTTAATTAGCAGGATTATAAATATATCGATATTTATAATTGAAGTACATATTATACGATTGTCATAATAATTGTTATGTTAATATATCCACTGCAAAATGTTGTAATGGACCTTATTAATGTATGACAACATATTAGACAAATATAATATGTATAACATTATATTAAATGGAAGCTAATATAACCGAAAAAGAGTCCAAATACAGTCTAGGAATTTTATAATTATTCAATAACGATTAAATAATGTTAGCCAAGACGAATTAACTGTAATTCGTAATTAAATATAAAATGTTATATTTAGTTGTAGTATATAATGTGAGCTTAAACGAATTAAAATGTTAATTCGTAATTAAACATAAACCGTTATATTTAATTAGCAGGATTATAAATATACCGATATTTATAATTGAAGTATATATTATACGATTGTCATAATAATTGTTATGTTAATATATCCACTGCAAAATGTTGTAATGGACCTTATTAATGTATGACAACATATTACACAAATATAATATGTATAACATTATATTAAATGGAAGCTAATATAACTGAAAAAGAGTCCAAATACACTCTAGGAATTTCGGTCAAAATAGGTAACAAAATAAGAGAAAAATATCCCTTATTTTCTCTTATGGGTGCCGTGAGAATTGGAGTATATGTGTAGAGTTTTACTCATTCTAATACTCTAATTCATTCATCATTAATTTACATCACACAAAAAGATAAGACTCTTTTTTCTCTCTAATTTTCTAGCAAATACAAGGGCATTTCTCGATCAATCTTGGGTGAGACGATTAGGAGGATATTTGTTTTGATATCTGTTCTTAGGCCGAATTTACAAGGACTAAAGGTTATTCCTAATCCCTTTGTTTATTATGCAATTTTGTTTATGACCCTTTAATCATATAAATCGTAATTTCATTATAATCCTGTAAGATTAAAGGGATGTATACGGATATATTCCCACAAGTGGTATCAGAGCTTTAGGGCTATGAAATTGTTTTATGTGATTTTCATAAATATTTAATTGTATGATTTTTGTGAAAACAAAAAAATCCGGAAATTTTTTTTTAAAATAAAACTCACGGTTTTATAATTTTTGTGCCGTGATGGATTTTTTTTAGGGTTCCATTATAGATTCATTCATATTATTGTTTTAATCTGTTAAAGATGATAATATATGAATTTGTTGATATTTTAATTTAATAAGGATTAAATTAGAATGTAAATGGAATTGTATTGGATGTTAATGAACATCAATTTTTGTGCTATATTTTTGGTATAAATTGTTTTAGATGTTCATATTAAAAGGTTAATTTGAATCATCTATTTGTATCAATGTTTAATAACGATTAGGCATTGTTTGTTTTGTACCGATCTAGTTAATATAAGTTTGATCGAATTAAAACGGTTTAATTTGATTAAATTTTTTTTTGCTGCCCGTGTTACTGTTCACAGTTATAAAAAAAAAAAAAATTTCTGTTTTTTTTTTAAAAAATGGCAGCAACAGTTTTTTTTGTGTATTGGATTTTCGGTTTTTGTTATAAACCGAGAGAAAAGAAAGAAAAGAAAAAAAAATTTTTTTTGGGACTGGTACTGTTCGCGTGAACAGTGATCAGAAGAGAAAAAAAATTTTGTTTGTTTTTTTTTTTTGGGCATTATAAAGATAATGTTTGTTTGTTATTGTGAAAAGGTTCACAATAATGATACCTGATTATTTTAAAAAGGTTTAAAATAAAATGGATTATGAAAGATTAAAATTGTTGTGAGCAATTAAGGAATTGTCTCATAATTTTGATCGTATATAATGGTGGTTTGGATAATTAATCAACATAATTAATGAATTATGTCTTGTAGAATTAATTTATATAGTTGATGCATTCTATTTTTGTCGAATGAATGAATGAATGAATGAATGAATGAATGGTTTTATTTACGTATTTTTGCAATTGGTTGAAAAATGTAATACCTAGTGTGGCCTTAGTTAATCATGTTTTCGTAATGATGGAAACATGGTTTGGATGTATTTATGAGATCTCGAATCTCCTTTTATTTCTTTTAATTATGTTTTTGGAATTAGAATGTAAATAGGTTTATTTTGTAATTTTGAAAATGTAATTTAAGAAGACTAAAGACGGAGATCAGATGCTCACTCCCGCTTCATGGACCAAGATGGAACATCAAGTCAAGCTTCTCGGGTCCATAAGGATGGATTCCAAACTTGTATTTACTGTTCTTTTTGTTGGAGTAGGTGTCCTCCACAATAGTGCGCCACATAATAAATCTTACTATGGAATATAATTGGGATATTTATTGACTATATATATGATTAGTCAGTTGATTAACGTAAATCAATAACGGTTGGCTGACTAGAGTTTGACGTTATTGTCGTTTGACGGCGGTGATCAACTGATCCCTTTCGGTCACACCTAAAGGATGAAATCCAAATAGG
Organism: Heliosperma pusillum; assembly: GCA_022085475.1. Lineage (NCBI taxonomy): Eukaryota > Viridiplantae > Streptophyta > Magnoliopsida > Caryophyllales > Caryophyllaceae > Heliosperma > Heliosperma pusillum. Next base: position 22,351 of record JAIUZE010015571.1, read on the forward strand.
AACTAATTATTTGTATACGATACAGTTAATTAGTACATTACATATATTCGATATGTACGAGAGTTAATTATTAGAAATTGAGTTAAGAACTCAAATTCGATTAAACTTATTTTTCAATTATGCGATAATTGACTAAATAAATTTATATCTTATTTTAATACGATTAAATAAGATTTAACTTAGTAATTAATAGTTAAATTACTAAATTAGTTGAGGTTTTGAGATAGAGGTAATTAGTTAATTATATTTACAAGGAGTTGTAAAATAAATTAACTAAGCATTGTGGGACCCATTATATATTGATATAATGGTAAAATCTTACTTAAAATGTTAAGTACATATTATTTATTTAATTGAGTCATATAATTGTTATATGATCAAATTAACACTTAATTATACAAGATAATTATCCATATGATCATTAAGTATTTGTAAGACAAATATCAAAAATCAAAATGGACCAAACTAAGGCCATTGTGGCCGGTTGGCTTGTAGTTACAAGGTGATGATTTTTGTTCATGTTTACACTCCTTAGTTACCTTATGAAAGTGACATAACAAGTAGTAAACAATCATCACTTGTTCTACAACACTCTACTTTAATGGATGTGATCAAATTATGCAAAATAAGAGTCCTTATTTGGACAATTTGGACCGGCCAAATGGCTTATAAAATGAGCAAGTGTGTTCATTTTATTATCATTTCATTTTGTGCTTGTTTCCTTACTTGTCTCAAAAACCTCATCTTCTTACTAAAACTCTCAAACACTAATATTTACTAAGTATTACTAGTGTAGTAATATAGTCATAATATTAGTAGAATAATATCTATCTTATTATCTAGTTAATAATAAGGGTAGATTATTTGGGTTAATTTTGGTGCAACTTAGAGGAGATCTTCTACTTTGGGGATTACTTGTATTCATCCATATTATTAGCTCAAGAACAACAAGAAGGATTTCTTGTTGTGCCCTTATATTTTCCATATCAATGTGAGGAAATTTCTTCTCTTATATAAATGTCTTTATATTTGCATGCATGTTACATAGATCATTAAATACTAAATTAACAAGTAATTTAGCAAATAATTAGAGGAGTCTAATTAAGGTCTATGGACTTTCAATTGGTATCAGAGCTAGCTTGTAGCATGCATGTTCATTTTGGACATTTTTATTAAAGTTATAAGATAACTAATAAATCAAAGATTTTGAGTTAAAATACGATTCTGACAAAAATTTTTGGTGCATGTATACCTACTGACCTCAAAATGTTTGTGGTTAAATTTCGTGATTTTAGGGGTTAATTTGCTATTTATTTTGATTTTTGGCGTTTAAACCGAGTTAACATGCATTTAATGAGTTAAAAGTTAACTAAAAATAGTTGCATGTTGATTCTGGACATGAAATTTTAATATGATCTCACATGCATTTCTTACATATTGTATGTAAAATTTCGTGTTTTTTACTTATGTATTGCATGTTCATTGATTTTTATACGATAAAAGTCGATAATATGAGATTATAATGTTTATAAAATTGAAACGTCCATTTCTGGTCTTGAAATTTTTTTGTACATTTAACAAACTGATGTTGATACTCGTGGTGAAATGTCATAATTTATTTTACTGGGTTACTATATCTAATGTTTTTATTTGATAAAACCATTAAATACAAAGCTATTTGTTCATAAAATTAATTTAAATTTTTGAGCAAATGTTTTTTTATTTTTTATAGTTCCTGGAATTTTTCCAGAATGTACAAAATTTTTGGTTTCAAATTTTATGATGTTTATATTTTATTTTGGTTTTATTTCATAATTGTTATGATTAAAGCGTAATATTTAGCAAATGAAATCAAATCGACCTAATTACTGACCACAAATTAGTAGTGACTAATTTGAGTTCTAAAACAGTTTTTAGTTAATTAGTTTTTGAATTTAAATGCGATTTATGTTGATAGTGATTTTTTAATGGTTTAGAAATCAATAAATCCCGAAAAATCGAGCTACAATGAGCATGAATATGTTTAGGGCGATTTTGGCATGAATTTTGCAGCAATTTATTTTATTTATGGTTGAATGAATGAATGTCATTTATTTAATAATTTATGCAAATTTTGTACCTAGTATGGCCTAGTTATTTTTTAATCGTTATTACCCGTAATGTAAGGGAATAACGGTTTGGTTGTAATTTTATTGCGATCTCGTATCGCCGGTTTGTATAATTTAATAATTTTATTTTATAGAATAAAATGTATAATAGGAATTTGTATATTTGTATATTTGTAATTATTTTTATGAAGACCGGTGACTCCCTCAAGACGGTGCCATTTTGGAAGGTGTTCCAAGTGAAGAGGCAATGGACCAAGGAGTTGGTTTCCGAATTTGTAACTATCTAGTT